>VDFB02005332.1:0-53769 GCA_007258455.2 Sequoia sempervirens
AAAACATTGTAGCAACAAACATACTGACCCCAAATCCATAGATCCCTTATGTGTTTGGTGTGTTCCTTTCTGGGGGGAAATTTTTCCTTTATTAAATTGTTTTCTTTTTCATTTACATGAAGCAACCTTACTCAAAAATGTATGACTTAGCATAGGGGCTTTCCAAGTTGGCTCTCATGTCTTGTTTTCTTCTTGCATTTTTCCTTCACTACTTTAAAGTAATTGCTCGTAGACTGGTGTGTAGCAATTCCTTTAAAGTGGGGGGCATACATTGGCATTATTCATTTGCATTCTTGATTCTTAGTGTAGTCTTGTCACTTCATACGATGTGTTTGTCAGTTTGTGGATGAAATTGGGTGTGATGTCCTTCATAAGCGTAATCTATCTTAGCATATTGCATTCCTCTTAGAGGCTTGATTTGACGCACTGCATCCCCTAAGTTGTGAATATTCTATTCTTTGATTGATCCTCTCTTAGAGACATTAGATGCAATGCTCCCTAAGTGATAGACCTCACATGAACTTAACAAGACTCATTTGAAAATCCTTTACATTTTACATTTTTTGCATTCATATGGCCACCTTGCATAACACAACTTGCATGCCTATGGTACCACTGTTTGTTCATGAGTTCTAAGCATACGAAGCTCTACTTGTCTCATGAAGCATGAATTGACATTTTCCTTTGTGGCGCCTTGTTAAAGTTATTATGAGGTATAAATTTGATATGGTTGAGTGGGAAGCCCATTCTGAGGCACGAATTTCCCCACAACCACCTATGTGTTTGTGAGTACATGCCACTCGACTCGAGTGTATGTTTCTCACCTTTTGGGCCTTCTCACCCTGTGGACCGCCATGAGTTCTGTCACCCTAGAGTGAGTATGCATTTTCTTTTTTGGACAAACAACCTAGATCTGATTCACAACTAGTTGAACAAACGATCGAAGCTTGATATGACTTTTCCTTTTCTTTTTGTACCCTTCTTTCTTTCTCTTTCACACATGTGTGTTCCTTTGTTCTTATGTTTAGTTTGCCATGGGATTTTCATCCTGGGGGCTTGATCATCCCTCTTGATCATTGATATTCCATATTGCTAGCATAAGTGCATTTGGACCTCCCTCTCGATACACATGGCTACTTTAGTGTGAGTTTAAAGAAAATTCATCCTCTCACTAAAGTGGGGGCTAAATGTACCATAGAAAAATGGATGATTGAAATTTTCATGGTCTTTTAGGTCTTTCTCTCATGATGCTTGATCTATTTTTCTTTGATTTAATGTTGCAATGTAACTTTTGCATTCACATTAGGTCTTGAATATTCAAATTATGATGTCTTGTGAAGGTGTTGTAACACATTTCTACACTTTTCTAGACTCTTCTCATTATAATTCACCTAAAAATTACTTTTTTATCACTTATCAATTCCTATTCTAAAGTGTTGTAAAGTATTGTAACAAGCTTTCATGCTTGTCTAGGCTAGTTATCACATTTTACACCTTTCTTATGCTTTATTTGACCCCTTTATACACTCATAAGTCTTAATTAAGTGTATTTTTGAATGTAAAATTGACAAACAACATTAAATACAACTTAATTCCTGACACCCACTTACAAGCCTAGAGTGGGACCCATTTGCCATGGGTGGAGAATGAGTCACTCTTGGCTCCAAATTCAAAATAATTCAAATTTTCTTTCAGGTTTTTATTCAAAAAGACTTTATGTTGGCCTATGATGTTGTATTATTGGGTAATTAGGGCATAAGTGTGTATAAATAAGTGTTTTTCTATCCATTTTACTCCTAATTCATCTTATTCATGCAAGCATTCAATCATCCATTCAATCATCTCATTCAAGCATTGAAGCATCAAAGCATCATTCAATCAAATAATTATCAAGCATCTTGAAGCAACCATTGGCATATCTTCATACTTCTTCAACAAGGTTTTGGTGAGTTTAGGATACTTGCATGTTGTTTATTCATCATTTCCTTCTTCATTTCATTTCATTTCTTTATCAAGGGTTTGATTACCAAAGTGGGATTTGACCAAGGAAAATCTCTATACTCTAACCCTTAACCATTTTCCCCCTTTTGCATGTGTGTTTGCAAAATTTGTATGCAGATTTATCAAGAAAATAGGTGTTGAAAGTTGGTCAACAAGTCAACAAATTGTTTCAAGCTTGAAGATAACCTACCACTCGTTTGCTGTATATTTGACTTTGCCAACCCAACAAGAAGACAAGTGTAGATTTGGACCTATAGAATTGACTCTTGAATTTGCAGATTTTTGGAGGAGGACTAATTCACCATCAATGGAAAATGAGTCCCACTTGTAGGCTGGAAAATTTTATTTTTTTCAGAATCTAGTTCCCGATAGTTGAAAAGCAGTTTCAGGTGTTTTTACAAGTAGGAGGACTAATTCACCATCATTAGCGAATGAGTCCCACTAGTGATCAATAGTGATTTTTCTAGTTCTTAGAACCTTCCAGGATCAAAATTCAACTTCTAGGTGCACACATCCTGAGTTACAGCTTTCTGGTTGATTCTATTTACATTTTTGTTCATCTCTTTAGGTATTTTGCAAACATCACTATGTTTTCAAACATTGCACATTTCATTAGTTTTGCATTCATAATCAATCAATTTCATCACTTAGCTGCATTTAGATCATTTCATTTAGTCATAATTCTATCTTTTATACTTTAGTTTGAGTGAACCACCTCAATTTTAGTGTTCTATCTCTCTCCTTTTAGGTGAAAAACCCTAAGAGTGCAAGAGAAGTCTATAGAGCAACACAAATTTTTAATTGATGGTTCATTTTGGTGAACCTTCATATTGAGCACATTATATTTTTTATTTGCATTGCATTTACATCCTAGGACTCATAGCATTAGTCTTTACATTATCTTTTGCATTATTTTTGCATCCTAGGAATTATCACCTTGCATTAGTGAATATCTCATTTAGATTTCATTTTTGCATCCCAAAACATTACAAAAAATAAAATTATACATCCACACCTTCATTTTTCATCTGAAACACACAAAAAAAGCTCATACTTGGACTCACTCACCACCCTGGGTGAATCAGTCTAGCTAGACATTTTACACTGCATTTTCAGGCATTTTCTGGGCATTTATTGCATTTCGGTTTTCTGTTGTTATTTTTCTATTTCAGTTTATAGAATTTTTGTTATTTGCATTTTGAACCCCAAGTTTGCATTGCATTTGCATCCACCTCATCTCTTGTGGTACTTGTATGAGTGTTTGGTGCCCTATTGATAATACTTTAGTGAGAAGAAGTTTCAAACTCATGGCTTCTCGTGATAACACTTTCGTTGTGGACCTTGGGATCTCAAGAGGTCCTACTCCTGGTATGGAAAATGGTGCATTAGGTGTGAATACTACCACTAGTACACCTTTACCTTCACATACTGTAATGCATGTTGACATATAAACCAATCAGATTTTGCAAGATAAGGTCATTAACATTCCTCCTCCTTCAATTGTAGCATCCATACCCACCTATACCACTCCTCATGTTACAAGAACTATGCAAAAGGTTAGTCATGTGACTCCTTTCGAACGCTATTCCAACTAGCATTCCTAGTTCTTTTGTGGCATCGAATGTTCCATCTTCTACCTTCACCCCTCTTAGTGCCCTCTTCACTTCTCCTAACATTACATACACTCCATCACCATTCTCTCTTCCACCTCATACCACTTACACCTACCCCCTCATTACACAACTCTTTAACACTGTTTCCTCCGTGCAACATTAAATATCCACCATGAGCCAAAGTAAAAATGCTCCACCCACATATCATGTTTGTATTAGCCCCTTATCTTTAGAGATCTTAAGAACACTGATGCCACAAGGAATTGATATGCCTAGGTTTGAGAAGTACAAAGGAAAAGGAGACTGTACTAATCATGTCAATGCCTATACATCCTTGTCCTAGGACCTTAATGATAAGCTATTAGCCAAACTATTTCCTAGTACTTTAAAAGACATTGCATTGGAGTGGTTTTCAAACTTACCCAATCATTCAATCTAATCATTTAATGAACTTGTTGATTCCTTTATAAGTCATTTCCAAGTCCATATGACCCCCAAAAAGACAATGGCTGATTTAATGAGATGTAAGAAAAATGTGGATGAAAAAGTAATTGATTTCATTTCACATTATCAGTCATTCTATGCTCAAGTAGATGTCAAGATTCCTGATTCACATCTTCAAAATATGTTTATCAAAAACTTGCACACTCACCTTTAGGATAAGTTGACTATGATGAATTTTCCTTCATTCATGCATTTATGCACAACCCTTTGTGACTATCACAACTCGGTTACTAGTCGTGATTCAAAGTCCACTTCTAGCCGAGCTAAGAAGTCTAAACAAAGCAGCCAAAATAACTCACAAAACTTTAGAAAACCAAATAGAGGCTTCTTACAGTTCAATCCACATCCCCCACAACCAACTCAACCAGTGCCTAATCAAGTGGCCACTGTTAAAGCAGCAGTGCCCTTTATCTATGGGGACCCAAAGAGACAATTTACCCCCTTACCCGATACTCTCCATAACACAATGAATCAACTACTACAAGAAAAAATGATCACTTTACCTACTGTTAAACCACTTGATACTACCAAGCCTTTACCACCCACCTTTAAACCAAATGCTTATTGTCATTTTCATTGCCAAAATGGACATGACATCGAACAATGTAAGCTTCTCAAACACTTAGTTCAAGACCTCATTGATTCTGGTTGTTTGTCCATTGCGGGTGTCAATGATCAAGGCAATAAGTATGTTGCATCCCCAATTAGAACTTACAAATCTTTACCAATCCCATGCCTAGACACAATGTTTCATTTTTCAAAGCTAGTGAACCTTCAAACACTCATGTGATGAACATTGATACAAATAATGAACAACATGATATTACTGCAAATGTTACCCAAGTTAATCTTATGGATGAACTCATGGGTACGATAGATTTCATCCCTTGTAAGGGCTCAACCAACAAATCTCTTGATATTACTTTTTCTTCTCATTATATACTTAAAAAGCTTCCTGATGGTCCTCTTTACACAGATAGCCACATCTATGATAAACCCAACCATTTTACCCCTTTTACATACATGTGTTTGGAGACTTTGTATGCAGATTTATCAATCAAATATGTGTTGAAAAGTGGTCAACAAATCAATAAAGTGTTTCAAGTCAACTATAACCTATTTCAAGCTTGGAGACAACCTACAGTCCATTTTATGTAGATTTGACTCCATCAACCCGACAAGCAGACAAGTGCGGATCTAGACCTACATAATTGACTCTTGAATTTGTAGATTTTTGGTGGAGGACTAATTCAGGTGATCCCACAATAGTGGTTTACACTTTTTTATTTCTTCGGACGATATTTTTTTTTTTTTTAACACAATCTCCACATTTGGGCACCTATAGAGATTAAACCCGTAAGAGGAATGCGAAGATGATGCAAACTAGGTCTTGTCATATTTTAATGCGTAGATTCTAAAATATTTTTTCAATTTTTTTGGGATCGGTGCACTTCTTTTTCCATCTCCCACGAAAATTGGTTTTTTTCAAAAACAGCATTTTTAAAAAGTGACGCACACCGTATAACGCATAACTTTTTTTCCTTGAAAGATAAAATTCCAATTCTTTCAAATTTAGATTTGTAGCTCCAATATCTAGTGCTTCCACTTAGTTAGATAGTTTTTATTGAATATTTTTTCTTTAATCAAGTTTTAAAGTCAAAATCAATTACAATTCGAGACATAACCACGTGTATAAGCATAACTTTCACTATAATGGCAATAAATTTTTTTTATTTTATTTTTGTTGGATCAAGGACTCAATATCGGTGCACTCATATTTTTTCAATTTTTTTTGATAATCTTCCTATTTTCCACTTATGCGAGAACAAAGAGTTTTGTTTTGATGAAAAACTTATATTTAATAAAACTTAAAAACAGATAGATAATATAATCAAAACATACTAAAATTATATTCGTTGGATAGCTTGTTTTGAGGGGAACCCGATACTAGTTGGTTTTTTGAGATCTTCTCCATTTTCATTCTGAAATTGAGCTTCGAAACGCAAAATTTTCAACAATTCTGGTGCCTTAGGAACCAAGGATGAAAAAAGAGGGGTTTGGCCGAACAAGTGTTCGGCCGAACATCTTGGAAGGGTTCGGTCGAACTAGGGTTCGACTGAACCAATGTTCGGCCGAACCACCAACACATACAATTAAAAAAAGCAATTAAATGAATGTGTTTTTTGTTTTAGCCATACTAAATGGGTTCGGCCGAACCCACTCTAGTATGATTTTTTAATAGGGGATTTAGTTGGTTCGGCCGAACCATGGGTTCGGCTGAACCCTAAGGTTCAACCAAACCAACTAAATGGTTCGGTCGAACCTTAGGGTTTGGCCGAACCCATTTGATATGAGGAATGGGAAAATTTTGAAATTTCCTTCCTCTTCAAAAGTGTAAACCACTTATGTGGCTTCACCCCACCATCGATGGCGAATGAGTCCACTGTAGGCTAGAAAAGTTGATTTTTGAGTGGGTTCTCCAGGTTGGGCGGTTTCATGTGTTTTTACTAGTAGGAGGACTAATTTTCCATTAGTGGAAAATGAGTCCCACTAGTGATCAATAGCAATTTATGCCAGTTTTCATAACCTTCCAGGATCAACATTCAACTTCCAAGTGCACATCCTGAGTTACAACTTTCTGTTTGATTATATTTACATTTTTGTTCATCTCTTTGGGTCTTTTGTAAATGTTACTGTGTTTTCAAACATTTCATTAGTTTTGCATTCATAATCAATCAATTTCATCACTTAGTTGCATTTAGATCATTTCATTTAGTGATAATTCCATCTTGCATACTTTAGTTTGAGTGAACCACCTCAATTTAAGTGTTCTATCTCTCTCCTTTTAGGTGAAAAATCCTAAGAGTGCAAGAGAAGTCCTTATAACAACACAAAAATCCATGGTTCAATAGGTCCAAGCACATAGGAGGGAGCAAAATCTAGTGTGAAATTGTCAAGGGTGACAATTTACGACACTACAAATTCTTAATTTATCATGGCTTATGTACTTGGATGCTTTAAGATTACAACATATTTTCTCTTGTTAGATATATCATGTTTTTATATTTGAGAAAGCTAATAAATCATTATGAAGGTACTAGTAGCAACAAGAAACTTTGAGTTAATGTTTTTTAGTGATTTAGCTAGAGAAAGCCACCTAAGCAAGAGGGACTAGGTCATTCTATTAGATATATTGTTGTATTTGGATACATTGGCCAAGTCATTAGGTTTGGTATATTTTTAGGTTAAGTATTTCTTCTCTTACATAGCATTGCAACATTCTTATTTAACTAATTATATGGGGATTTTACTTACATAAGATTAAGAGATGAACATTGTATGAGAGGATAATCCTTGATTTTATGATCAAGGGATTTTCATTTAAAATGGGTGTTTTTGAATTAAATATCACTCTATGTGAAAGGTAGAGGGTACTAGATTTAATCTCTAGATATTCTTTTATATTAGAGGATATTTCCACCTTAATATAGATTCATCAATGGATATGAACTTGGAATATATCTTTTTCAAATCAAGAAGGGTACTAGATTTAATCTCTAGATATTATTTTAGATTAGAGGAGATTTTCACCTTAATATGAATTCATCTGTGGATATGAGTGGAATATATCTTTTCCAAATCAAGAAGGGTACTAGATTTAATCTCTAGATATTATTTTAGATTAGAAAAGGTTTACACCTTAATACAAATTCATAATGAATATGAGTGGAATATATATTTTATAAATTAAGAAATATATAATACCCCATGTATGTTAGATTTATTTCCCTAACAAAGACCAAAGAGGCATTGTGAGATCTATACTATCAACTTAAATGGGGAATTTAAGTACACCTTGTTTATAGAAATTAAATTCATGGCTCCAAGAAGATAAAAGAAAAGGGTTGTATCACATAGAGTGGTTTATAAGCATGTGCACCTACTAGGGTTATCTAATATAAAACTAGAAAAATCCCTTATTAATATTACATGGTTTTTAATAATCTTGATGCATTTGAGGCTCCTAGGTAATAAGAGATTAATTTAAGGGAGCAATGACCAGCATCATGATTATTTAAAATATAGTTCACACTGGATTGGCAATCAAAGTCAACATATTTATAAAAAAATATATGAGTATATTATATTGTTACCTTGTCATAAACCCTGGTTAAGAAAATCAAGTTCTCTTTGGTTTTTTCTTGTCTTTCATTCAAAACTAAATTTATAGAATGTAGAGCAAGAGACGTATCTATATACTCAATCCACCATAAGGGAGGGATTGGATGAAAAATTAATACGAAAATCATATATTATCTTGTGCAAAGGGTATGGAAAAATGAGAAGGGTCAAATAGTAAACTCTATGACATGCTAAAGCTATATCAATAAATTTGCACAATCTAGAGTAGATCTTTCATAAGTACACTCTATTTTCATATCAACAAAATGATATAATAAATTCTCCCATCTTAATGGGTTATTAAATTTGCAAAATCTCTAATTATTCTAAGCATGTCAATTAGGAGATTAATATTTATAATTTTATTTTTTATATAAGAGTGGATTTGATTGGAGAGGCTTCATTAAGGAGAGATAAGATAAAAATTACACACATGTTCCTCACTTAGAGGACTTCTAGAAGTGTGCACATGAGAAAAATGTGAGGAATTTTTTTAAAGTTATTGTATATCCAATTAGAAAATTTAATTTATTCAATCTGCCAAAAGATCTTGAAAGGGACATCATCTCTACATTTGAATGAATAATCAATATTACAAGATAGTGAATAATATTTTTGAAAATTCTCACAATACTAGAGAATCATCTATTCATAGAGTGATATGCATTTTATACTACTCTATAAAACTTCATTTGAAGGATAACCTACTATAATGATAAGCCTTATCAAGTAATATTTTTAATTGAAATGAAATTTTTATTTCTTGTTGACATGCAATTTTGTAACCCAATACTTTAGAACCCTATATATACAAGTGCAATATTGGAGAAACTTGATAGTAAATTTTTCCATGCTTTGTACAAATAATTATGGTTCAATTCTTGTGTGTATTGAATGATGGAATTGTTATGATATATGAAATTTTATTATTCATATGCATATGCTATTCTTATGTGGGTGATTTTTATAAACTAAATAAACATTAATAGTTTATTATAAGGTTTGTAATGTGATTTTTATTAATTTAGGTGTTTACATACAATTTCTAGTTTGTGAAAATCTATCTAGAGGTGTGTATGTGTATGTGTTAGCTTGGTTTCATTGTTGGTTATAAAAGATAAAATATCCCATATAAAATTTAGTGGTCTCCTATTTTTTAGTTTCAAAATCATCCACTTATGAAGAATCCTTGGGTTCATGCATTAATATTTTTAAAAAGGGGATAAAACCCCCCCTAGAAATTTTCTCTAGAGCTACTATGAATATATTCTTATATAATAACATAAAGTATACATTTAATCTTTCTAGTTAATATTTTGAAAGTTTTGTTATAGTTATAGAAGCCATTTTGGTTAATATGATTAAAAAAATTGTATTATATCCTACAAAACTTAGTGAAAAGACTTAGAATGGTATGCAAATATTTTTGTTTAAAATTACAATCCTTCTCACGAGTATCATTGGATTTCAACTCATTTACACATGGTTCCCACATTGAATCAAGGGTGGTATTCATAGTCACTAGTGTCATTTTGACAACACACCTATTTCAAACCATATGGTCAATAGTGTTGGAGCCTAAATTGGCTTGCTTTTCTTGGTGTCTTCTTCTTCAAGGCCTCCCCATTGGTTTCAAATTATCACATTTGAGCATTTGTGATCTTCGATTCCTTTTTTATGGACATCAATAGTCTCTCAAGCATATCTTTTTGTTTTCTCCTAGATTTCAAGATGTTTGGGTTTGGATACTTTACTTATTCAATCCATTGAGATCATAACCTTTTTCTTAGCATATGGTATTATAAGGGGATTGAACTTGAATGTATAACATGCCCATTTTTCTCCCTAGTAAATTTACTAAGTTTTACCCACATGTAATTATCTATGCATCAAAGTAGAGAAATAAATTTTTTCTTTTCTATTCAATAATAAATACATCATTTGAAATATAAATTTATCTAAAATTTTCCATTGCATGATCAAAGAATCATTTCCAATAATATTAGTATGATATAACTTTACATAAATATATTCATTATAACATTTCACATTACATTTTCCATAAAGTGGACACATGATACATATATAGCTTTAAACAAGCTTACATGAAATAGTAATACAAATGGTTCAGATGCCCTCCCAAATCTTGGCCACCAATTGCATGAGGAGAAGCATCACTCAAGCACTTTTATGTAAACCATGGACTAACTGTGGTCTCCTCACATCTACCAAACTGGTAGATGGACCTACCCTTTGATAGAGAGATTGGTTTGGTAACCTCATCCTTCAAATAACCTTTTCTAAGGATAGTGACGTGTCCTACATGTCTAGAGCTTAACATAAATTAAACCTCTAATTCTATGATATTCTCAGCCTAGTATGTATTTGGATCATATTGAATTGATAGTGTAGACAGTTGCTACCTACACTTCTTTGGACAAAGATTCAACACCCAATACTTCAATTAAGAGTCATCTATATTCACCACTACAATTTCTTGATTTGTATTTTGACCATTAGTATTCTATTATATTCTAGATTATTCCCTTTCTTGTGGATTATCCTAATCTGAGGAATAACCTTCCTTTGACTCACATTATATAACATGACAATCAAATATTTCAAAGCAACTCTATCTCATGCAACCACCTAGAGTATCACTATACTTCACAAAGCACTAACAATCTATGTATAGTACAAATAGTATTTATACCCATATAATAATACACTCAATGTATACATACCTATATGAGTAAATATCAAAAGTAAGGTTTCACAAAACGAGAAACAACTGAGTGATAAGCAAGAATATCCAAAAATTTGACACAAGTAAAAGATAATATTTCAACATGAAAATAAAATAACAATCTTTCTGACATAAGAATAAACAGGAAAAAATCAGCATGCCATAAGCTTCCAACTGAACAATCTTCTCCTCAAGTTTGCTTGCAACTTCTACTATGAACTACTCAAGAACCTCTACTAGCTTCACACTAATTCTCTCAATAATTCAAATATAAAGAAACAATACAACTCTCAATCTCACAAACTCTCAACTCACTTGCACTAAATTTGCAACAAAATAACTCTTAAGAAATCAGAATGAAAAGTGATGCATTTGGAAGAATGAGCACCTCTATTTATACTAATTTGTGAGCAACTAATAGCTACAAACAAATATTTTTTCCAATTCCTTTCTTCCTCATGCAATGACTCACCCATAGGTTTGCAACACATGATAGTTTCAAGGTTGAGTCGACTTAGTATTTGGGATAGAAAGCTCAAAACAAGTTTCCTAATTCGAATTCTATTGCAAAATGATGCCATGTTTACACTTGACTGAGTCTACACACTTATTTGCAAGCTTATATGAATTCATAGACTTCTATTATATTCCAACTTTAATAAAATATGGTGCCACCTCTAAAATCTTGGTGCCACCTTCATAAGTGTGCGGGCTTGACATAGTTTACAAGTTCATAACAACATTAACCATATTGCAAACTGGCTACTCAACAACACTATGCATGCTTTATTTCATGATTTGACTTAGTCTTTGAATGACTTAATGTGCTAGCTTTCATTTCTCAATGCTACGCCATATACTTATTCACTATTTATGCTTTAAGTGCCATATGTTCCATATGCGCTTTGCTTTATAAAGCTATCAAGAATAATCAACACTTATCCATGCACTAGGGAATTATATCAACAACTTATTCATATATATATTATATATTTATTATATATATATATGTATATATGTATATAAACACATCTCTATTAAAGTATATATATATATATTCATTCCATAAGCTTATCAAATACATTTAACAAACATATTTATAATGTATAAAAACATAAAGAATAGTATTATGTGTGTGTATAAATATATTTGTTACTATATCGACTTACACACACGCGCACACACACATATATACTACACACACACACATATATACATAATTTTGTTTCAATATATTTATGAAACACTCATACATGCAAACCCATTGATCGACATATATACATGGAATATATATATATATGTGTGTGTGTGTGTGTGTGTGTGTGTGTGTGTGTGTGTGTGTGTGTGTATGCATATATAAATGTATACATATGTATATATATGTCACCTTTAAAGTCCAATTAGTATTCCCATGCATATTGGTAATCTGTCCATGAGAATGTGTAGGTATGTCTACCTATGTATGTAATACTCATGTACGTATTTACTCACATGTATGAGCTTACCAAAGAAATGTACATATATACATGTATATACATTAAATGCATATATCTCATCGATATGCGAAGAAACACGCAAGGAAGGATTCCACTAATCATCAAGACTCATCACATACCTCATTACAAACATTCACAAACAAGGTCGCAAATCAATATAAACAAACACAAACTAGACTGAAGATCACTTACCATCTACCCAAATATCATGACTCAACTAAGACCATCTAGGGCGTGAGTGTGTGAATGATCAGGAAGACTGAATTAGAGGTTACCATACCAAGTTCATCTCTTGAGTGATACTTCCCCTCTCTTGTGAAGGCTTAAACCTATTCCTGCATTACAACTTAGTCCATCATAGCAGTAGTTAGCCAAATCAATGCATTCATATACTTCTCATACATGTCATATTCACATTATATATTTCATATACTAAATCATAAAGCATTTAATTGAATCAAACATTCATTCAACATGTTCCATCAGAATTCATAAATAAACATGTTCACATTTATTGAAGTAATTCACCAAACAAGGTAATAGTAAATAGGTAATAACACATGGGGTGTAACAACATCTCTCACAAATTCATTTAGATCTACCATGATTTTAGGGTGAAGATTATTTCTAGCATATGTAAAGATATAAATTCTACTATTTTTTCAAGTTGCTCCATTAATCATCATTTTTTAATTTATGTTAAAGCTATGATTTTTTCTAATGTATTATTATAGATTCAAGTGCAAGAAAATACATTTACACTTGAGGTGGATCACTTACATGTATTATTATATCTTTAGGGCAATACCCTTTGTGTTATCTCAAGAGTGACTTTGACTCCCACCTCCTCTTGGGGTCACTCTCCTCCTTGAGGGAATCATTGTGCCCATAGACATTCTACCTATGGCCATTGAGAGACTTACTCTTAGGCTTCTCCTCCTCTTGTGAGAAGTGATCATGCTCAATAGGGTTAGTTACAACCTATCAGTAGGTGTTTTTCCTCTCCACCACTTGATGGTGGAGGAAATTTAGGTTGGCCTAAATCTAGTGAATTTTCTCATCTAGCTCTTGTCATCTTCCCTACTTCAGTGGTTATTAAAGAAAATTCAAAATAAATTTTTAATAATGATAATGATGGACGATACTTCCCTATGGCTACCTCAATCCCTATTGATGTATGGAATAAAATGGATGATTGCGATCCCCCTCCTCCTCCTTCTACATATGCTTTATCCACTTAATGAACTATTTTATATTTTCTATCATCTTGCTCTAAGCTGATGCCCTATTTGAACCTTAGGGTTGTGACTTTTTTCACCCACCGTTTTCTTTGGTGCATATGTGTAACAATATTTTCTATATGATAATATTTTCTATGTAACAATATTTTCTATATGATAATATAGACTATTCATAAAAAACTCATATTTGTGCATATACTAATAACTATTGTGTCCATACTCATGAAACAAAAATTGATGAAAAGTTCTTGTATGTTAAACCTTTGTTTTTAAATTTCTTTTTTCTAAAGTTTTAGTTTGTAAAGGAACTTCACATTCTAATTCAAATAGAGGCCTCACTCATACATTATTTAAAATTGAATTATTCTTAAATGAACAAATTAAAACACAAACGAGTTCCAATATACTTATGAAAACAAAGAATTAACCATTGCTTATTTTAATACATTTTTTATAAATTATTATATAATATTTAAATACATAATTAAATAATTAAACACTATAACTTAAAATATCTTAATTACAAAGTACTTATTTTATAAAGATGATTGAGAAAGCTGTAACCCAAATATCTCATATGTCCAATCCATAAAAGTGTCCTAAAAGCATGGACACTAAACTCCACCCCTACCAACACAATGATTGGTAGACCCATGTGTTAAATAAAATAACCACATAAGGAAAAAAGGGATGAGAAAAAAAAGTGAATCTATAGCAAGTAAAAGAAAAAGTGATTATAAAAGTGCATTATTCGGGGATGTTTTGGAGAGACGAGAGCGAACTTTCTTGAGCAAACTTTTTGTGAAACCCTAATCCTCTCAAAGTTTTTTCTTGCATTTTCCTCCTTCTGCGGTGTAACGCATGAATCCTTGTGTGGATTCCCTTGATGCTGCTTTGGATTCTCAGAAAAAATGGTGGGTATTTGAAGGGGAAGCTAAAAAACACACAATGAGATTAAAGTCAGTGGCAAGGCAAGTAGGGGTCTCCAAAGACTCAACTAATTTTACCACAAATATTTGATGCTATGGAAGAAAATACTGTCATGGAGGGGGAAAAGAGTGCATATATGATGGAAGATGCATATGATACTCTCAACTTAGAGAACATGGTCTTCACCTAGAATGCACAAAAAGGAGAAAAGGACCCAGGATTTTCAACCAATAAACTAGGTAAAACCCTAGAGTTTCAATTCCCTAATGATGTTGTAGATCTCATTGTTGAAACTCAAAGTAAGACCGTTATTTTGTTTTTTCTAAAAGGACTCCCCACATAATTAAAATTTTACAAATGGGAAAAAATAAACTGGGAAAACAAGGGATGGGAGATTGAAACAATAAAGAGGTATGTATTTTGTATGTTTAAATTAGCAGAGCATGGTCAAGTTGTGTTGCAATATGGAACATGGGTGATCTATCAAAAAATTTGTTACCTCCAAGCTTGGACATTTGACTTTCACCCTAAAGGACCTTCTCGCTCTCGTTACCCTATGTGGCTAGAATTGCCATTTTTAAGATTAGTCTTCAAACCCTTTCTTAAGGACATTGTGGCCCAATTGGGTAAAGTAATTTGGTGCAAATAGAGTTCTGACAAGTTTTCTAGTCTAAGTGTTCACTTGAGAGTTTTTGTAGAAGTGGATTTGAACATACCTCTACTAGAAACTATTAAATTATATGGCCCTGGGTTTGAATTAGACCTACCAATAGTTTATTTGAATAAGCCCAATGCCTAATTTTTCTATTAACAAGAGGGTCATTTGATCTGAGATTTCCCCATTAGGAAAAATAGGTCCTCTTCGTCTCCTACACAAGTTTTTCTAGCCAAGGTTGTTTCCAATTCTACCTTACAATCCAAGCCAATCGTCAAAAATCCTCTTCCTTCTTCTCATCAAATGAACAATAGTATTCACTCTTCTACTTTCCCTTCTTCCTTTGAGCCCCTTATTCATCTTCATTCTTCCTCTGAGCCCCCAATAATTTCCAATGCTTCTTATAAAGATGTTATCATGAATGATGAATAGAAAACTATTTGGAAATGAAAAGAACCTTCCTCCCCTTCTTCAAATTCTCATTCCCGTCTTAATGAACCTATTGGTCTAAATTCTCCCAGGCTATTGAAATCCCCTAGCAGATCATTGTCTCCTCCTAATTCTAGAAAAAGGTCTAGATCTCCTTCTAGTGGTTCAATTGAAAAATTGATCAATGATCAAGAAGTTCCCACCTCTAACTGCTATGGAGTGTTGCCACAAGAGGAGGATGATTCTCTTGATGTTTTACCATGAGATTTAGAATATTATCTTGGAATGTGAGAGGGATTTCTCACCCTCATCATAAATTTAAAGTTAAAGAAACTCTTGAAAAATGGAAACCTAATGTGCTTTTGCTACAAGAAGTTAAAATTGGTAATGAACGTTTAAATATGTCTCTTTTTACTCTTTGGAAATATGCTTTGTTTGTTCATACCACGTATAAGGAGGGTAGTGGTGGGGCTATTATTGGTTTGTCTCCTTCAATATCCAAACATGTCATTGACAAGGGTGAGGATCCATATCATAATTGTGTTTGGGCCCTCACCTTTATCAATGGGAAACTCCTCTGTTTCTACTCTATTTATGCTCCTAACAAATTGCTCTTTTGGAATGGATGTCTAAGAACCTTCCTATAGCTAATTGGGTGTTGGGAGGGGATTTTAACATGGTGGAACATCATGAGGATTGCAGTTGGTTTAACTATTTTAAGCTCAACCAAGATGAATTTGAAAAATGGATTTACTACAAAAATGTGCTTAGAGATGTTGATCCTATCCATACCAAATTCTCTTATCCTGCCAATAACTGGTACACTTGGTCCAATTGCAGACCTAGTAATGATAGGAAGTTGAGTAGATTGGATCAATTTTATTTATGTCACAATTTCCACTTAGAGAAGTTATCTCAAGAGTTTTTGGTGCTAGTGGACTATTCTACAACCTTATCTGATCATTTTACAATCATTTGTTCATTTTCTTCTACTGAGAATGTTGATGTTGAGTCTTCTCCTTAGACCCCTTTCAATCTTAATATTTCTTATCTTAAAATAAAGAATATGTTTCATCTTTAGTTGGGATATGAAACTCTATACCTAAACCGGTTGAAGGAGAGTCATGGGTGAGATGGTGGATTTCTACAAATCACAATGTGTTGAGTTTTAAATTTCATTCAGAAGAAGAATGGCTTGGAAATGTAAACACAGTGAAAATATCTCCAAGGGCAGCTAGAACTAGCTAGAGTTAAACTTAATCTTGATCCTCATAATGAAACTCTTTAGAAACATATTGCTCTTACTAAAGCTCAACTATGGAAACTTGACCACTATAGAGGATAGGGTGTAAAATTTAGATCCAAAATTCAATGGATCAAGGACAGGAACAAGGGATCTAAGTATTTTTTTAATCATCTCAACTATAAGCATAAAAAAAGAGAAAATTGAAGTTATAAGGGATGAAAGTGGACTTCATACTTGTAGACACTCAAAATATCCTAATCGAAATCATGCACTTGATTCACTAAAACTGATTCTTCCTTAATCACTTCCACACTAACCAATTAAAGGGATAAGTTTTATTTAATTAATTTCCTCCTTTAATTAGATAATACACTTTATCAGATTATCCTAATATTCTTCCTTTAATTAAATAAATCAATCTTATTTAATTAAAATCCTCATGTTCTTCCTTTAATTAAATAAATTAATTTTATTTAATTAAAATCCTAATGTCATCTCCTTTAATTAAATAAATCAATATATTTAATTAAATTACTAATTTCCAAATATTGTCTCATTTGATTTAAATAAACTCAAATATTTAAATTAAATGTCACAATCAAAGTAATTTCATCTAAGTTAATTAATCCTAGATTAATTAGCTCCTAACACTAATCCCCCATTCATCTAGCTTTTAACTCCACCCTTGGGTAAGTCAACCTAACCAAGTTGCACATGTAAATCAATTTATTTGATTTAAAATTACCCTATTTTCATTCAAATATGGCATATTCTTGGAATATTCCACCCATTTGAATTTTCCCTCCCAAAGGACTTTTGTCCTCCACCTTTGCATTGAAGGCTCTTACACCTCCTCTTACAGAAGCCACCTCTTGGCTTTCAAATCTCAACTACATGCATTTAACATGCACATTGTTCAAAATTTGCTCCACCTCCCTTCATTAGCATGTTGACAAGTGGCCCAATGCAATTGGTCCCTTTTTTAATTCCACATTCTCCCCATTCTCCACTCTTCAATCCTTCTTCCTTATAAATAGAGGCCTTCTCTATTGATTGGAAAAACACAACATGCAAATCCATTATAGACATTTAAGTTCAAAGCATCCATGATTTCATCCAAGTTAGCATAGAATTTCATCATCTATAGTTAGGTTATTGACATTTTGCATCAAGAATCACACATCCATCATCAAGCTTATCAAGGGATTGGGAAAGGGCTTCTTTCCACATCAAAGAAGTACCAATCCCCCTATGGGATGCTGGTTTGAGCATTAGAATAGTATTTCATTAGTAATTTATTTGGTATTTTACTTTGTTTTCATGTTCTTGTGCTCAAATTAATTTCATAGGGAATGCTTGTTTACACTTGTTTATTGACTAATGATCACTTGTTTGTTCATGTGTGTGAGCAGGTCTAGGAACAACATTCACATTTTTGGGGGAACACTTGTTTACACTTTTTTATTGATTAATGATCACTTGTTTGTTCATGTGTGTGAGAAGGTCTAGGAACATCAAGTTCATCCACAATCATCCATAATTTCATGCAAGGTTATTATCCACAATATCATCCATAAGTTAGGCATATAATTCATCATTCATAGCTAGGTTATTGGAATTTTGCATCAAGAAAGCACATACTTCATCCAAGAGCTTATCTAGGAGATGGGAAAGGGATAATTTCCACATCAAAGTAGCACAACTTCACTATGAGATAGGTATGATTCATGTTTTCATATGCTTTTATTTAACTTTTCTTGTTTCCTTGGTTGCATATTTAACATGATTAAGTATTTCATAGAGATGTTTGATTTGATTTGCTTTAATTGACTAACCATGCTAATAGATGTCAAGTTTTAAGTATTTGCAGATTTTACATCTACAATACTAATCAAGCAAAAATTATTAATCTATTTCATAACTTCTATGGAAGGCTATTTATAGAAGAATCTAATTGGATTGATATCCAACATGCATTGGAGGATAGCATCCAAGATTTTATTCCAAATATGATTGATCTAGGTTAAATAGAAAATATTTGGATCGAATCATCTCCTTAGAGGAAATTGAACATGCTTTGTTCTCTATGAAACCAAATAAAAGCCCTAGTTTTGATGGTCTTCCTATTGAGTTTTATCAAACAATGTGAAAGCATATCAAGGATGATTTCTATATGCTATATTTGGAAGCCTTTCAAAATGGTTCTTTAGGCTTGGTTATTAATAAGGGTATAATTGTGTTGCCAAAAAATGTATACTTCGACATTTTTATGCTCATTTGAGTCTCTCTCATGGATTTTGGACTGATTTTACCTAGATTTAATATTGTAATGTGGTCAATACATTCACATTAGGTCTTGGACCCTTGTGAATGATTAAGAATTCTAG
The DNA here is from genome assembly GCA_007258455.2 of Sequoia sempervirens. Taxonomy (NCBI): domain Eukaryota; kingdom Viridiplantae; phylum Streptophyta; class Pinopsida; order Cupressales; family Cupressaceae; genus Sequoia; species Sequoia sempervirens. The sequence continues at coordinate 19,431 of VDFB02005332.1, forward strand.
GATGTCTTGTAAAAGTGTTTTGAAGTGTTGTAACCCACTTTCATTCTTTTCTAGGACCCTTTCATTATAATTCACTTAAATAACCTATTTTTTATCACTTACCAAGTCTTATTTCAAAGTGCTGTAAAGAATTGTAACAAAATCTCACATTTTTCTAGGTTTGTCATCACTAATTCAACCCTTTCTTATGTTTAAATGACCCCTTAATACACTTTCCAACCATACTTAAGTGTATTTTTGAGAATAATCTCGTTAAACATCATTAAAAACACTTTAATTCTTGACACCTAGTAAAATTGCCTTGATGGGACCAAGTCACCACCTCCAGGGCGAATTAGTCCCACTGGGCACAAACATCAAAATTATTTTATATTTCTGGCAAGATTTTATTCTCTTAACCTTGAGGTTGGCCTATGATGTGTTATTTTGGGAAATATTGTAAAATCAAGTATAAATAAAGGGTTATCCTCTCATTTTCACCCCCATTCATCTAATAATTCATTCTCAAGAAATTATCAAGTATCCATTTGCATATCTTCAAATTTCTACATCAAGGGTTTGGTGAGTTGTAGCATTGCATGTTTCTCATTCACCATTCTCTTTCCATTTCATTTCATTTTCTAGGGTTTGATTACCAAATTAGGGTTTGACCAAGGCAAACCCCTATTCTCTAACCCTTAACCCTTTTCCCCCTCTTTGCATGTGTGTTTTTGCAAGTCTTGTATGTAGATTTGTCAAAGAGGAAGGTGTTAAAAGGTGTTGTCAACTCATCAAAGTCATTTAAGTCAAGAAAATCCCTAATTGAAGCTTGGACATCTCTTTCAACCCATTTTTTGTAGTTTCAGAACCAAAAACCTATCAAGAAGAGGAGTGCAGACTAAGAGCTAAAGATTCCTGCCTTGAATTTCCTGAGATTTGTAGGTGGACTAAGTCACCATCAGTGGTGGATTAGTCCCACTGATAGGCTTGAAAAGTAGTTTTTGCATTTCTAGATACCCATTTGGCTGAAACCTGTTCTAGTAGAATCTCCCCAAAATAGGACTAAGTCACCTAGCTTGGCGTAAGTGTCAAGCAGTTGGCCTTAATAGAAAATTCTATAGGATTCTAGAGCCTCTTTGCATCACATTCCACTTCCCAGGTGCACCTCTCCAATCTCTTTCATTTTTTTTATTGTTTACTTGCATTCTTAGGTTATTTCTGCATATCACAATGTGTTTTCAAACAATTTGCATTTCTTAGGTTTTGCATTAAAAAAAATATTTTATTAGTTTATTGCATTGATAAATTGCATTTAGTCATACTTCATTCATTCTTGCATCAATTTTGAGTGGGGACATTACACATTTTGGCCCATTTCTCTCCTTTTAGGTGAAAAACCCTAAAAGTGTTAGAGAACCTTGTGGGTACCAAAATCGGTGTTCACATAATTAAACTTATTCCTAAGGATAAACATGAGGATACTATTACTATTTGGCATCCTATTATTCTATTAAACACTTCATATAAAATTATTACAATGGCTTTAGCAATCAAAATTAAACCCATTGTGCAAATGATTGTGAGAGTTGAGTAAATAGGGTTTTTAAAAGGAAGATATATCCTTGATAACCTTATGCTGGCTTGGGAGACTATGGAATGGGTGCAAAAATAAGACTAAAATGCTTTGATAGTTAAGCTAGATTTTGATAAAGCTTACATATGATAGAATTCGTTGGAGCTTTATTGTTAAAATGCTTTAATGGCTAGGTTTTGGTCCTAAATTTCAAAAGCATGTTCAAATGTTGTTTCAAGATGCTAATTCTCATTTGATTGTTAATAAGAATATGTCAAACTCCTTTGAATTACAACGTTCCATAAGGCATGGATGTCCTCTTTCTCCCTTTTTGTATGTTCTTACAACTGATGCCTGGGTTATTTTCTGCATAAAGCTCATCAAATGAAACTTATCAAAGGGATTTCTATCCCTCAAAACCAAGTGGTTATTAATTCACACTTTGCAGATGATAGTATGTTATTCTTGCATAATTTTGAAGAGCAAGTGAACAATACTTTGGAAACTGTTAAGTTGTACTATGAGGTTTTTGGCTATCTTATAACTCATAATAAAATTGAGTTTTTAATGACTCAAACTTATTCTAGGCCTCAATGGATTCCAAAATAATGTAGGAAAATCAGGCATGGTGAGATAACTAGATATTTGGGTATCCCATTTGGCTGGGGAGTTTCTCTTTCTAAGATGTGAACTTGGTTCCTAAATAGAATTTAGTGTAAGCTATTCAATTTTGGCAATAATTTTTTGTCTTTGGCTAGCAAGATTCAAGTGGATAATAAAATTCTCATTGCTTTCCATGTGTACTAGTCTTCTTGTTAGATGTCATCTATATAAGGTTATGAAGAACTCAATAGAATAATTCATAGATTGTTGTGGTCTGGATGGGATGGTAATGGTGGTTTTATTGCTTCTTCATGGTCTCATTGCATTCAACCAAAGCACAAAGGAGGCCAAGGGATTATCGATCCCCAAACCCAAGGGATTTTCCTTGCTGAAAATAGATTATTAAGGTTTCTAGTGGTGATGAACCATGAAAGATCTTGGTTCATCAATGAATTATGGAAGCTTCTATAAAGATAAAATAGCAGGATGTTCATTGGCTTGATAAAATGCTTTTTCCTTCTTTCTTTAAAATCAGAGCTTCTTTTCCCCTCCAGTCTATTTAGAAAGTGTGGCAAAAAGTTAGCAATTTTTAAAATTGGAATGGATCTTCCTTGCAAACCAGGTTTAGTTTTGTTTCAATGTTAATTTGGTGGAATAAAATAATTTCCTATCATGATTAGCCATTGATAGTTTGTTTACCAAGACAAGCTTATTATTTGTTTAAAAAGGGAGTTAGACAATTTAAAGATCTCTAGAACTTTGATCTTTTTGATTGAGCTCCTTGGAACAAAATTAAGGAGCAATATGGGCTGAGTTCTAGTTATAAACAATTCAAAATTCTTATTAAATCTCTTGTGTTAGTGGATCTTACTATGAAGTTATGTACTTCAAGGGATTGCTATTTTTTTAGAGACTAGAAATGGTTATCATACAACCATTTCAATCATTTTCCTTTAAAAATATATATATTTGAAGATGCTTCCTAGTTGGAATATTGCTAATTGTTTGAATTAAAAGTGTAAATGAAGACTTAGTTCTAAGTTTTGGTTTAGATTGAGTGCTCAAATATGGCATTCCAAAGTTAATTTTGCCTCATAGGTGTTGGTGTGGAAGATATGACACTGCACGCTACTTGTGGGGAATAGGTTGAAGTGTATTATGGTCCAACCAAAAAACTGTCCCGTTTGCAAAGGTGTGGAAAGCTTGAAACACATTTTTTGGGACTGTGCATATGTTACGAGGCAATGGTTTAATGTTTTTAGATATTTTTCAACTATTTTTAATCATGGTTTGACTTGGAAAGAAGCAATTTTTTGTTTTGGTATGCAAAAGGATGTGATTGCAGATTCTATTCAACATGTTGTTTTGAAAAATATATGAAAAAATAGATGTGCTACAATATTTTCTAACAACTATTTTAAGGTAGCTGGTACTTTACAGCTTTACTCTGACATGTCTTTAGGTGGTTGTCCTTTTTCCATAGATCTAGGTTATATGCAAGAAGAATGAGAGGGCCAAACAACAATTATAATAGATTAAATATCAATTAGTGAAGTTTTAGCTGGACAATAAAGTTGATCACTATAAAATATTATTCAGTTCTAAAAATATGTCTGTTATATGTAATGATTGATATTTTGTTTAGTTTCTAGTCTTGTTGATGTACAACTATTGTATAGTTTGTTGTTTTTTAGCTACTTTTGGTAGCTCTATTCTTGTAAAATCTTTTGCTTTGATCAATACAAAAAAAAAAAAGTAAAAGAAAAAGTGAATTTCATGAGACAACTTCTTTGTATGTGCAAGGCCATAGATCTGTGATAGCTTGGGTTAAATTTGATTGTCGAAAAAGTGTATAACATAAGCAAATCTCAAGGAACATTTTCCCTTTGCATTGAGAAAAGCTACTAAAAAAATTAGTGAATCTTGTGTTTCAAATTTTAATAGACTATTTTTTAATATTAAATAATTCCACATTTAAAAAACATAATAATAAAATTAAGATAATTTTTTTTTAATGTGAATGAAATATAAATTATTATTAATTATTTCAATAAATATTTTTTATATAAAATTACAAGGATTTAATTTGATGTTTATAATGAATATATATTTTTGATCGTATATTTAAACTTTTTTCTATCAAATAATATGTTGTTCAAAATAATGTTTGATGATTAGTCCATCTTTAATCTAAATACGGTTCATTCTCCAACACCCCTCTCAAGCCACATTGTAGGTGCTCATGACTCTTAGCATGAACTGACTCTGATGATCTGGTTTTGATAATATGTTGAACTTTTTTGTAGATCAGCCAGAATTCAAATCTAAACTATCTATTTGCTGCTAGATGCTCTACCATTGAACTAAAAGCTTACTTGACAATCAATCCATTTATTTATCTGAATTTAACTCATTCTCCACCAGTACAATCTATTTAGATAAACATGAATATATATACTCTCAATGAACAAATGAAAAAAATGACACATTATGCAAATCATACAAAAATACAAGTATATTAGTTATCTCACGACCATCAAAATCTGCTTAAAAAATTAATGCTCCTTTTTATTTAAAGAATATTAGGTGTAGTCACTACATCCTCCTAAATTATTTAAATAATTAAATAATTATTCTGTTTAACTTGCTCATGTTAAAATGCTTTTCTTCTCTAATCTATAGTAATTTAGTAAATATTGATTTATCAAAATTCAACTGCAGAATTTTTTTAGTTATGTATTTCGTGACAACTGTGCATAACTTTTTTAAAGTCAAAATTGATTATGTATTTCATGACAACTGTTCACGTAAACCCATCTGTCTGAAAGATTACAACCATTAATTTCTATTTGGTAACCCTCTTTTCTATTCAGTTGGCAGCTTTTAGATCTGCCACAGTGTAAATAGAAGTAATTGCATGCCACAGAATAGTATCCAAAATTTATTTCTGCCCTGACAAAAATACGATCTCTCTATGCTTAAATATGATAAAATAAGTTAAAATTTTAGAATGTATGTACGAGATAAGTGCAGCCATTTGTAGCCAAGAGAGTTTGAGGCTTGAAATTAATATACGTGGAGAATCCTCAACTGTACCAACAATGTAATTGATACAGGTACCATCTCTTCAAATTGATATTTCCTCTTGAATTTAAAGAATACTTAAAGCTGCAGACCTATGATTGAACTGTGGAAACATGATGGCTCTTAATTGAATTGTAATCATAGAATTGTTGGGATGGGAGGAGAAGCTGAGGAGGTTGATAAAGTGTTCCAGTTATTGACTGTTGTAACTGATTTTTGACCCCATCATCCCTTTGCCAGCAGACAGGGTGGGACTAAGTAAATAATGACATAACTGAAACATATAGCAATGACTGAGAACTGACATCATCCTCCATTGAGAGTGGGTTAACAATGCTGTAAACACTAATACTTTTTATTATTTCATTATAATTATGTTCTACTCTTGGTGTTTTACCAACTTCCTACGCTTCTTTCTTCTTCTGATATTAAAGTCTATATTAAGGATTTGTCTCTTTTTCATTTATGTAATTTGAGGTGTTTTATAATGTTTGGAATATCATGTTGTAATCATGTAAATAAAATGTAAAACACAATTAATATATATATTTTAAAAAAATTATAAAATATTTTTTAGGTAAATAAAATATGAAATTCTTAAGTAAATAAATATAAAGCTTTAAATAAAATAAAGTAAACAATATGAATAAAATAATATAATTCTTTTAGTAGTTCTTTTTTAATAATTTCTTTATATCTATGTTGTACTTTTGGTGTTTTACAACACTTCTAATATTCTTTCTGTCCTGTTTTAAAGTCCACATTATTGCATTGAAGTATTTGAATCACTTCAATTTAAAGTTAATGTTAGATAAGTGTTTTAAAGTGGTTAACATTTATTTCTTGTTTTATTTTCAAACTTTATGTTATGGAATGAAAAGAATTAAATCACTTTATTTAAAAAAATAATATTTTATTTAATTATATTGAATGGTATTTGAAAGTGGCAACAAAGTATAGAGTATTATGTTGTGATCATGTATAAAAAGTAAAACAAAGTCAACACATATTTATAACTTAGCGTATCTATTTTTAGAAAAATCTATATACAAGATGCTTAGAAATATAATTTTTAATATATATATTTTATTGAACTTTTTATTAAAGTTGAATAGACACCTCGAGAATGCAATATCTCTTGATATATTTTACTTACACTTTTTATAATATTTTACCATACACGATCATAAACTAGTTTGTATTCCCTTTCTAGTCGAAACAAGACTATCTCTAGGTCAATTTCCTAAAATTGATGATGAACCAGAAGAGATGTGAAAATTTTCATATTGTCAATGTTGTAGGAAGCCTTATGTATGTCGTGGTATGTACAATATTTGATATTTACCTAAGCAATACAAACTCTTAGTAGGTTTATGGTAAATCCTAGTAAAGAACATTGAACTTATGTGAAAATGGTTTTTAGATGTCTATGTGGGACTTCTAACCATTGTATTTGTTATCATGGATCTAATAATGTGGGAATGAAGGTTGAATTGAAGGAATTTACTGATTTAGTTTGAGCCAGTGATGTAGATTGTAGGAGGTTCATAAGAAACCAACATTACTTTATTTAGAGGAGTAGTTAGTTGGATGAAAAATAATAATCCACAATCATGTTGTTCACTATAATAGTAGATTATATGGTTGCAACACATGCTAGTAAAAAAAGAGCGTGTTTAGAGAGATTGTGTTTATGTATTGGCTTTCAGTATAAACAACTAAGGATTGCATGTGACTATAAGGGTCTCATCTATTTAGTTAATAACCTAATTTATCATTCTCATACAAGCATATTGATGTTTTGATGTTATAAAAGATAACACCTCAAAGAATGTTTTAGATTCCCTCACTAAGATAGTCAATACAAAGAAGTTCAACTGGTGTACAGAGGCCATAGGCCTTTTATCTTCTAGAAATTAATATAATATTCTTGTAATATTTTAGTGTTGTTCTCTTTTACTCTTGAAAGGTGTTTCGAAAGTGGGGTAAGTGCATGGAAAAGGGGGAAAAACTAATGACCATCCTTGAGATTTTGAGCAAAATGCATTTGCATTGTGAAAAATATTGTAAATATGTGCTTAATGTGTATGCATTTTTTTCTCTTTGCATTGAATTCAAATTTTTAATGATCCCTGCCCATTTAGGTTTGGATTTCCAATATTAAGGTTGGGAAATCTCTTGTAGCTCCTAAATTCATCTTTTTAATATAAAACAACAAGAATTTGAACTTCAACCTCATCAAGTTTTACATGTTCCAATAAAATTTTACGAAAGTACCACTAAAATAAAGACGCACATCCTATCTTTTTAGCCATACATTTTTTTATTATTATGAACAAATAAGGAATTTATTTTTTATTTTCTTTGAAAAGTGTCTTCATATTCCTCTTTTTAAGTCCCGTCATTTCCACAATATATGTTGTAGCCCAAAATTCCCTTTTTTTTTTAATCTCTAGTGGTCCCTAGATACAAACTAGTATAAGAGTTCTAACCCTTCATCCCCCATGTATGCACTTAAGATTTCAAAAGTTTCTAAATATTGACAAATAATCCAAAAGAAGTACAAGTTTTTATCCAAGAATTATAAGAGTAGTGGGAAAAAGAAAGGAGATGATCATATTAGGAGTCTTCCTCAAAGTCATAGTAGCTAACACAATCATTCAAGGATTCAACTATCTTTTGAAAATTCTCACAATATTATAGAATCATCTATTCATAGAGTGTGATACATTTTTGAATATTCTATAAGTCTTCATTTGAAGGATAACCTATTATAAGGATGATCCTTATCATGTAAATTTTTTAATTCAAATGAAATTTTTATTTCTTATAAATATGCAATTTTGGAACACAATACTTTAGAACCATATATATACAAGTGCAATATTTAAGAAACTTGATAGTAATTTTTTTATGCTTTGTAAAGATAATTATAGTCCAAGTCTTGTGTGTATTGAATGATGGAATTGTTATGATATATGAAATTTTATTATTCTTATGCATGTGCTATTCTTATGTAAGTTATTTTATAAATTAAATATATATTTATAGTAATTATAAGGTTCGCAATGTTATTATTATTAATTTAGGTGTAAACATACAATTTATAGTTTTTGAAAATTTACCTAGAGGTGTGTGTGTTAGATTGGTTTCCTTGTTGGTTATAAAAGATAAAATATCCCATATAAAATTTATTGGTCTCCTATTTTTTAGTGTCAAAATCATCCTCTTGTGAAGACTCCCTGGGTTCGTGCTTTAATATTTTAAAAAAAGGGGTTCCAAAAACTTCTTATATTTTTACTCTATAACTACTATAAATCTCTTTTCCTAGAATGAAATCAAGGCTAAATTGCATCTTTCCTGTCAAGATTGTGAAAGATTTGATATAACTATAAAAGCTATTTTAGTTTCAATATGATTAAAAAATTTGGTACTAGATCCTACAAAACTTGGTGGAAAGAACAAAAATGTTATGCAAATACTTCTTTTTAGAATTACAAGGCTTTTCAAGGGTATCATTGGATTTCCACTGATTTACAGATGGTGTCCACATTTAATCAAGGGTGGTATTTGTAGTCACTAGTGTTAGTTTGGAAACATAGGTTTCACACCATATGGCCAATAGTGTTGAAGCCTAAATTGGGTTACTTTTCTTGGCATCTTCTTTTTTGAAGCCTCCCCATTGGTTTCAAAGTATCACTTTTAGAAATTCCTAATCTTTGATGTCTTTTTTATGGACATCAAGAGTGTCTCAAACATATCTTCTAGTTTTGTCCTAGAGTTCAAGATGTTTGTTTTTTGATACATTACTTCTTCAATCCATGTAGACCAGAGCCTTTTTCCTAGCATGTGATCTTATTAGGGGACTGGCCTTGCATTTATCATAAATTCATAAATAGATGTACCATGATTTAAGGAGTAGATTATTTCTAGCATATGTAAAGATATAAATTATAGTATTTTTTTCAAGTTGTTCTATTAATCATCAGTTTTTAATTTATGCTAAAGCTATCATTTCTTCTAATGTATTATTATTGATGCAAGTGCAAGAAAATAAATTTACACTTGAGGTGGCTCACTTACATGTGTTATTAGAACTCTAAGGTAATTTACCCTTTGTGCTATGGCAAGAGTACCTTTGACTCCCACCTCCTCTTGGGGTTGGTCTCCTCCTCTAGGGCATCACTATGCCCATAGTCGTTCTACGTATGACCATCAAGATACTCACTCTTAGACTTATCCTCCTCTTGTGAGAAGTGATCATGCTCAATAGGGTTTCTTGCAGCCTATTAGTAGTTTATTTTTCTATCCACTACTTATTGGTGGAGGAAATTTATGTTGACATAACTCTAGTGAATTTTTCATTTGACTCTTGTCATCTTTCCTACTCCAATGATTATTAAAGAAAAATAAGAAGAAAATGTTAATAATGATAATGATGGATGAGACCCTCCTATGGTTACTACCATAAGCCTTGTTGATGTATGGGACAAAGTGGATGATTGGGATCCCCCTCCTCATCCTTCTAAATATTCCATAGCCACCTATCAACCTATTTTTTATTATCTTGCTCCAATTTGATGCACTATTTGGACTTTAGGGGTGTGAATTTTTTCACCCACCTTTTTTTTAATATGTGTAATAATATTTTCTATATGGTAATATAGACACTATTCATTAAAAAAACTCTCATATTTGTGCATGTACTAATAATTATTGTGCCCATACTCTTGAAAAAAAAGTTGATGTAATTATTGCACCTTAAACCTTTAAAATTTTTTATTGTTTTTTTTCCTTTTTTTTCGATCCGTAATCGCTTTTGACTAGAGCTTTGAACCAGTGAGACCACAATTTATGGGGGACCTCATCCCATGTTTGTCTGGTATTAACACCAGTCCATTCTCCTCTGCCACCTCCCTCCTTTGTCATCCTTCCTTCTTCCTCCTTCTTTCCCATCTATCAACTTCCTTCTTGGGCCTTCTTCCTCCATCATTCCTTCCTTCTTCCTTTTCCTCCTCCTCCTTCCTCCCGTTTCTCCGCTCCCTCCTCGAGGTCACCCCTCCTTTCCTCTATCCTTCCTTCTGTCCTCCACTTCCTCCTCAGACCTGCCCTTTATCCTCCATCTCGTACTTCGTTTTCTCCTTTTTTTCTTCCTTCACTCCTTATCTCTCCACCTCAGTGCCTTCCTTATTTCTCCCCGTCCTCCATCCTTCGTTCTCCCTCCAGCTGGCTCCTTCTTCCTCCACTCCTCTTCACCGCCTCCTTCATTCCATCTTCCTCCCTCACCCTTCCTTTCCTCCTTCCTTCTGTCTCTTCTTTCCTTCGTTTCTCTTGCACTCCTCCCACCATTTCTCCTTCCACCACCTCTCCTACACTTCTCCTGACTGCTACTACGCTTCCTTGTCTCCTCCAGCACGCACTTTGTTTTCTGGCTCTGTCACATCCTCGCTTCCGGCCATACACCTCACTCTACCTCCGCTGCCTGGGCATCTACTGTCATCGTTCCCACCTCAGTTCCTTGGTCTGCCTATCCTTCTCATAGCCCTCCTGACTGTTGACTTCCTTTCATTCATGATGGGACTCGAAAGCATGACCACCGTAACAACACGGTGTTGCAACTGTCGTTGCATTGCGGGGTGAACCCCTAGATTTTTTTATTGTTTCTAAAGTTTTAGTTTAATATTTAGTTTGTAAAAGAACTTCACATTCTAATTTAAATAGAAGCTTCACTCACTTATTATTTAAAATTGAACTATGCTTAAATGAACAAATTTAAACACAAACAAGTTCCAATATATAATTGAATATTTACAAACTATAACTTATAAGATCTTAATTATAAGACAATTAATTTAAAAAATGATTAAGAAAGCTATAAGCCGAATATCTCATATAGCCAAAGCATAAAAGTGTCCTAAAAGCATGAACACCAAAATCCACCCCTACCAAACCCAGAGGGATGAAGAAAAAAGTAATAAAAATGTCCAATAAGCATTGACACTAAACTCAACCCCTACCAACACAACAATTGGGAGACCCACATGTAAAACAAAATACTCACGTCAAGGAAAAGAGAGATATAAAAAACAAGTGAATCTGAAGCGAAAAAAAGAAAAAGTGAATTTCAGGAGAGTTCTTCTTTGTATGTGCAAGGCCATAGATGGGGCATCATGGGTTAAATTTGATCGTCGAAAAAGAATGGTAAAACATAAACAGATCTCAAGGAACAATTTTCCTTTGCATAAAGACACATAGGATCAGTTTGACAGTCACTTGAGAAAAGCCACTTCAAAAAAATTAGTGAATCTTGTGAGTCAATTTTTTAAGACTATTTTTTAATATTAAATAGTTTGATATTTAAAATAAATATATTAATAAAGGTTAGATAATTATTTTTTATTAATGAATGTGAATGAAATATAAATTATTTAAATAAAATATGTTCTATATATAAAATTACAAGGATTCAATTTGATGTTTATAATAGAATGTAATGTTGGAAAATTTACGGTCAATAATTCACCGCAAGAAAATTCACTATCATGATAAATTCATTGCAAGGAAAATTCACTGCAAGGAAATTTCACCACCAACAATTTATCAGAAAATTCATGGCATTAACATTTTTAATATATATATTTTAAAAATGTTAATGCGATGAATTTTATGTGACTGTGAATTGTGGTGAATTGCTGATGGTGAATTTTCCTAAAGCCTTATAATAATTATATACTAATGATTTTTTTGTAATTTTTTTTTTTTTTGACAATATATTTAAACTTTTTTCTTTCAAATAATATGTTCAAAATATCATTTATTTTATAATGAAAATTTGTTTTTTCTACATTTTATTGTTGAGTTATTGATCTATTTGATGATTAGTCCATCTTTAATCCAAATATGACTCATTCTCCAACATCCCTCTCAAGTCACATTGCAAGTGCTCATGGCTCTTAGGCCTGACTTTGATGATTTGGTTCTAATATTATGTTGAACTTTTTGTAGACCAACCAGAATTCAAATCTAAGCTATCTATTTGCTGCTATCACTGAACTACAAGCTTACTTGACAATCAATCCATCTTTGATCTGATTTGACTCGACCATCAAATTAATTTACAAGAATGACATATACTCTTAATGAACAAATGAAAAAATAACTCATTGTACAAATCATACAAGAATGCCAAATATATTTAATATCTTACAACCATCAAAATCTGCCAAATAGAATTATTATATTTGGTGATACATTCATTTATCTCCCTCTTTTCTATTCAGCTGGCAGCTTTTATATCTGCCGCAGTGTAAATAGGAGTAATTACATGCTTTCCAAAATTTATTTCTGGACTGACAAAAATACGATCTCTCTATACTTATATATGATAAAATAAGTTAGAATTTTAGAAAGTGTGTACCAGACAACTACAGCCATTTGTAGCCAAGAGACTTTGAGGCTTGAAAATAATATACGTGGAGAATCCAAAGTGTATCAACAATGCAATTGATACAGGTACCATCTCTTCAAATTGATATTTCCTCTTGAATTTAAAGAATATTTGAAACTGCAGACATATGATTGAAGTGTGGAAATATGATGGCTCTTAATTGAATTTTAATCATAGAATTGTTGGGATGGGAGGAGAAGCTGAGGAGGCTGATAAAGTGTTCCAGTTATTGATTGCTGCAACTGATTTTTGACCCCACCATCCTTTTGCCAGCAGACAGGGTGGGACTAAGTAGTCCTGATTTAGCAGAAATAGTGACATAACTGAAAACTGATAATATGTAACTAGGGAACGTTATAATTATTTCATTATCCTCCATCGAGAGTGGGTTAACAATGCTTATTATTTCATTATAATTATGTTGTACCCTTGCTGTTTTACCAAACTTCCTAAGCTTCTTTCTTCTTCTGTTCTTAAAGTCTATATTATTGCACTTAAGGATTTGTCTCATTTGAATGAGATATTTTATTGTTTATTTGTTTTATTTATTTAGTTTGAGGTGTTTTATAAGGTTTGGAATATCATGTAACTAAAATGTAAAACATAAAATTATAAAATATTTTTTGGGTAAATAAAATATGAATCTTTTAAGTAAATAAATATAATGCTTTAAATAAAGTAAAGTAAACAATACAAATAGAATTAAATAATTTTTAAATAAAATAAAATGACTCTTAAGTAAATAAAATAATTAGAATGATGTATTTTAAATACATCTATTCAAAAAATGTCAAGAGATATTAGTTTTGACTAAAATAAATAGAATGACGTCTATGTATATTTTTTGGATAGATGCATATTGAAGACTAAATGTTGGGAGATATAGTCTTGAATTATATTATTTACCTAAAGACTTATTTTATAGTTTCAATTATTATAAATATATGTTAGTTGTGTTTTAGTTTTTATGTACATAGTCACAACATGGCCCTTTGTACGTTGCTGCCACAATAGAATGTCTCTCAATATAACTAGTTATATACTACCTCCATGCATGCACAATCTATTATCCCTGTGTCAAACAATTATATAATACTACTTTTCCTCTATTTATCAAGGATGACCCTCATCTATTAAACATGCTCTTTATCTCTTATTTGCTCAATAGTGTGAAACTTTAAGTTTTTGTTCTTCAATTGAATCAATTATTGTTGATTATCTCAACTCACATTCAATAGAAAATGATATTAAATTTTTTTGATAAGTCATGTGTGGGGTGGGGGTCTTCTTTCATTAGATAAATAACAATACCAACAAAAAAAAAAACCTTTTGAAAAAGGGAAAAATAATGCTTCAAACCAAAAAATTAGATAGTTATAAATACGATTCAAATGATGAGAACATGACAAATAGAAAATAACATGACATATCAAGAGCCATGAAAACTCTAGGATAATCTAACTATTGTTTACATGGGAGATAAGAATCCTTGTGTTGTTGGTTGAGTATGATTTCTTTTTTCCTCTCACTCTCCACCTTGGTCCAATCATCCATGGATTTTGGAGGATTCCTATTAGTCATCTCAAGATTCTCAAAGAGGATTCTTCATAGTGAATATTGAAGAGGGATATTCACTTAAAAGAAGTGAAGCCAATGACGAAAAAAACTCATCCTCAACCACCAATTTATGACTAGAACATAAATGATTGGTTTGTGGAGCATTTCTTTTGGCACATAAACACATTGGCCCTTATTAGAGGTCATATTCACATGCAACAACAAATACAACTTTTCTTAGGTCTGGGATCAATCTAATAATGATGGGTCTTTGCCTCCTAGCACCAAGTAACTTGCTTCTTTTTTGCTATTTCAACTTAATTTTTCAGTAGTGTAGGAGAAAATTTCTATATTCAAAGAAATTATGAAATTTAAAAGGGATGTTGGCATAAATTGTCTTTAAAAAAAAACATTTCCACTTTTTGTTAACATTATTGACTTTAGGAGGCACTTGTCTGAATCGATTTCACCATAGATCTCAATAAATAAAGTATGAAATTGGTCTTTAATTTCCATAAGAGAATCCAAAAATTCCCCCAATGAATTCCCATTTACTGTTAGTCTTGCATCTCACTATAATTCAATAGAGTTTTAGTTAGGATTGAAAGAGGGTTACCATAGCTCTAGGCACACAAAATTTGTATTCTAGTGATTTGGTGGGAAAAATTTAGGGCTTATCAAGACCTAGATAAACCACTAGAAAATTTTCACCAAACAAATCACTATGATTCTTGTAATTATGAGGGCCAAAACATGTAAATAATAGTAAAAAATGGACCCTGACTATTAAAGCAACTATTAGGGGAGTTTTTAGAGCTCAAAGAAGTGTGAACCTTGCTGCAAGAACCCTGTTTTTAGGGCACAAAGGACTCATTCGCCTTTAGTGGCGAATGGGTCCCTATTAGGGTTTCTAAAACTGAGATCTAGGTTATTTTCCTTGATGTATGCACTCTTAGATTCTCATTTTTCAGCTCACGAAAACCTGTACTTAATTCTGTAGCTTCAATTCTTTGTTCTTGCACTTTGAATGAAAACTTTGACAACTTTGCTCTAAACTTGCTTTCCACTTGATCTTCAACCTGTAAATCTGCAAACACACATTCAAGGAGAGAAAAACTTGTTGATTGTTAGTGAATAGGGGCCATGAAGAATGTAGATCTTGGATGTGAAATAATGCTTGCAAGTAGATCCTCAATGCTACACTCACAATCTTAGCTCAACAACATGCATGAATGCATCAAACCCTAGACATGATGGAATGATCTTGAATTGCTGCAATAAAAATTCAAAAATATACCTTGAAATGTCTTTGAAATGCTCTTGTGATGCTCTAGTTCTTGAAAAATTGAATGCTTAGGCCTCTTGTAAACTTGCTAGATGACTTAGGAGGAAACTAGGTGAATTAACCCCTTATTTATACTAAATTAAGAGATTAACCCCAAAATTCAAACAATTCAAGCCGACACCAGATCTAGAAATAAACATTATTAAATTCTTGCCACATTGAAATTCAAAAATGGGGTCCTCATTAAGGGAGGACCCATTCACCACCTAGAGCGAATGGGTCCTGGCACAATTTTCCAAGACCTAACCTCGGGGGATGGAAAGATCACTATAAACCCATTTAGAATCAATTGATAAAGGGGGGTCCTATAGAGGTAGGACCCATTCGCCACCTAGGGAGAATGGGTCCTAGCACCAATTTATAGGACCCTTATTTTTCCCAATTAATTGTTATCTAATTTGAATTGTGGGTGTCAGGATAGATCTTCGAGAGGTGTCATAATTAAGGCTTAAATTTGAATTAAAGGGGTTAATTAAATCCAATTAACCATAATTAATTAAGAGGACCCTAGCTAAATGTGAAAGTGTATTAGAACACTTTACACAACTTAAATAAGGTACACATTATTTCAACTCATTAAAAGGGGCCCATTAGGCTTAATTCATTAAATAAACCCTAGAAAAGTGTGAAAGTGTGTTACAACACTTTACAACACTCTTGCAAAGGAAACATTAAGGTAAATTTTAATTAAATAAGGACCCTAGAATGATGTGAATGTGTACAACACATTACAACACCATTCCAAGATATAATTAATTGAATTTTATGTCAATTATCCAAACTAAGTGTGAAAAAGGATTACTTTTTTTGACACTGCATTTTTCCCCCACTTTAGTGAGAGGATGACCCCATGTCAAACTCACACTAAAGTAGACATTCAAGATGCTTAAGTATGAACAATAAAAAAGATACATAACCATACCCTATCAAAGGCCAATAAAAATAAAGAAAAACTAAGGATCAAGCACAACCATCCCAACATGATGTGGAACGAGGCTGTTTTGTCCAAGAAAAAGGATCAAGATTCAATGGTACAATGCGATGTGGAACACATCTAGGATGTTTTTCCATAACATATGTTTCTCACTCTAGTGTAGTGGAACCTCAATCTGTCCACTAGGTGAGTTGTCCCAATGAAGTGGAAAATTAGAGAAATATTAGTCTCTCATACCATACTGAAGTTATCCTCCTGAAAACTTTGATAAAGCACCACAGTGTAATTCTTTTTGTAAATGCTTTTGTAATGTAAAATTTTGTTAAAGGGGATTTTTCTTTGTTCATGTAAAGGTATTCTTCTTAGGGATCATTGTGCCTAATGTCTCCAAGAGAGGACAAGTCAAGGTGTCAGATCATCACTCATGGGATGCCTCGTTCACATCATGCCATGGCGGTAGATCACACTCTTGGACAACATCAAACCCAATGAAACCACCAAGGAGAGGAAACATCACAAGAAAAAAGGAAAATTACGCCATGAAATTTTTTCAAAAGATGTCATTGAGGTATGCATCCACTTTAAAGTAATTGCTATACCGTTACTGTGAGCAATTTCCTTAAAGTAGCCAATTTTTTTTCCTAAGGCATGAGAGCTTTCCTCAAAAATCTATTCCAAGTCATATGTTTCCAAGATAAGTTATGTCATGAAATAGGAAAGAAGGGTCACCCTCACAAATACATAAGGGATCTATGGATTTGGGGTTAATATGTCTTGCTACAATGTTGTCATAGAGCATGGAACTGTCATCATTCCCCAAATACTCATAGAACTAGAAGAATGACACAAAGAAATCAAAAACAAAGAAAAATAATTTCGGTGTCAACATGAGACCTAAATGTCTTGATGCATTGCATCATCCCCAAAAGGAAAACTGAACAAATGAAAAATGGTGAAAATTTTTTTGGGTCAACATGGAAGAGACCTAAATGCCTTGGCCTTGCATCATCCCCTAAAGAAACTCACAAGAAAATGATAAATGATAAAGAAAGCTTTTCGGTCCAACATGGAAGAGACCTAAGTAACACCTTGCATCATCTGAAAAGGAAAAAACAAGAGAAATGAAAAAGATAAAGAAAAGTTTTGGGTCAACATGGAAGAGACCTAAATGTCTGAAGCATGCGTCATCAAGGAAAACATGAGACAAATGAAATCATGGGGACATATAGAAAGAATGAAAGGTACATTAAAGGAATGCACAAAAAAGAGAGAGAGAGATACATCAAACAAAACAATACGAGGGATCACATTATGCACATGCAATCTCACAAAAAAAAGAAAATGCAAAGGCTAGTAAAGGCACATCGAGTCAACCTAAAGTAGATGGAATTCGCATCCCAATCTCATTCGTTATGAATAGAAGGTAGACTACTAGCCAAAGGGACAAGAGAAAGTGTCGAACTAGGGGAAGCACTGGATTGAACACTTTTTTAGGAGATTTGTCATTTAAGCTCATATAAGAGGAAAACAATTTATTCAACTCATCATGCACTTGTTCATCAATTTTTTCTATGTCAATGTCATCATCTAGATTTATCACAATAGGAGGTTGAATAACAATGTCCATGCAATGTTCTTGTTTATGTTGCGGTGAAGGTATAGGATTATCATGCTTTGCTTCAGGTAAGTTTGGATTCTGATTTTCTATGTTGTTCTTGTCTTCTTGAGTTTGTAATCTATGAGCAATAGCACGTCGCCTATGCCTACACTCTCTAGCACTTTGATTTCTTTTCGATCTATTGTCAATTTTTGTTTGTGTAAGAGTGGTTTGTCAATCATAGGTTCCTTCTCTTCCTTGGGAGGAATAGAAGAAACAATAGTAAGTTGCTCAACTGCTTTGACTTTGTAAACTTGTTTGACTCTAGGAGGGAAAATGGATTGTTTGTGTTATCTCATGGTCTCTTGTAGGAAATTGCAAGAGGTTTGTCTATAGGTTGTTCTTGTATGTTCAGAAGTTCTTTTGGTTCGATCATTGCTTCCTCAAGGATAGGTGCTTTCATTTATAGGTTGAGGCATGTTTTGAAGGGATAATTCTACTATTTTCTTTGCCTTGAAATTTTGATATGATTTGAAAAATAAATCCTTACAAGGCTTGATAGGTTCCATAGGCTCGGGCCAAAAGAAATCTAATGAAAAATTTCCTTGGGCCGCAGATTAAATCGACTATGATGCACAGTAAAGATATTATTGCCAAATGGAAAATTTAGACATTTATGCACAATCAAAGGGATGAAATTCATAGAGCGAAGCCATGCATAACCTAGCTTCACACGAATTGGTCTGATTGCAGAATGATGGAAAATGAGATAGTTAATGTTTTCGGTCCCACTTTTAAAGGGACATCTATCGAGCCTATTGTAGGAAAAAAAATTGTTGTGCATCTTGATCCATGCTTTTGGTTTGTCATATGTATCTTGATATAGTTCATGCACATATAAGAATTCTTCTATGATCACATTCTCTCCACAAACATGATCATCAATATCCCATTAGTGGGTTTATCATTGATTTGACCAGCTATGTAGAGAGGACCATCAGTGCATGCTTAGGTATGTCATTTTGTGAGAAATTAATGTCAAGAGGATTTTAGCTAAGCCCTTATGAGGTCCAGCTTCGATAAATTCTACCATGTTGTTTGTGTTATCGAGAAGACTAGTTTACATAGGAGTTTGTTCTATTCTATCATCCTCTGTGTTAACATTCATCACTTCATTCTTAGTTTCACTAGCTTTGACAAAAAAACAGTGTGTTTATGTAAAAATTTGCAAATTTTGATTAGGAGGGGATACAAACTTGTTACCTTGATCATTCACACTTCCAATTAGTAAATGATTGGAATCAATAAGGTCTTGCACAAGGTGTTTAAGATGCCTACAGTACTCTGTACCGTGCCCATTTTGATGATGGTAATGACAATAAGCATTTTTTTGGAAGCCTTTAGGAAATGGTATATTAGGGTCTCATTCTTTAATAGGAGTAAGGTAAGCATTTTATTGTTAATGAAACATTCAATATTATGAGGTATCCGGTAAAGGAGTGAACTCTCTCTCTCGTTCCCCGAAAGGAGTTGTCATCTTGATATCAGCCACTTGATTATTAGTTTGTTGACTTGTTTGAGGGGAATTTAATTGTAAAAATCCATTATTATGTTTCTTGAAAGGTTGATAATTCTTTTGAGTTGTAGATTCATACTTTTCAGGATGACTGGGGGGATTTTTGACATCACTACCGCCAGTCAAATTTTGATAATCACGAAGGGTTGTACATAAATGTGTGAAGGATGGAAATCTTAACATTTCAAGTATTCTTTGGAGTTTATCTTGCAAGTTGGCAATGAACATTTGTTGAAGATCAGCATCAAGGATCTAAATGTTCACTTGTGAATAAAGTGTTTGATATCTTCCTATGAAATCAATTACTTTCTCATCCTCTTTTTGTAACTTGCATGTCATTAAATCTACAAGGGTCATCTTGGGACCCATGTGAATATGGAAGTGGTTGTAAAATGCATCAATGAGTTCATTAAATGAACCAATTGAATTGTTAAACATAGAGGAGAACCACTCTAATGCAGTATTCTTTAAGGATCTAGGAAATAGCTTAGCCAAAAGTTTATCCTCAAAGATGAAATCACTACACAAGGCCGTAAAAGCATAAACATGGCTGATATGATCTTCTTTCCCACCATATTTCTCAGAGTGAGGTATTTCTATACCTTGTGGCATTTGCACTCTTAACATGTTGAAGGAAATTAGGGTACACTTGATGTATTGCAAAGATTGACTATTGTTTTCTTGTTGTAATGTTTCCACTTGTTGTTGAAGGGACGTCATAGTTTTCAAAAGTGAGTTAATGAGAGGGTCATTTTGGTTGTAAGGTTGAGGGGAATAAGGTGGTGTAGTGTATGTATGCAGAGGACTAGTGAATTGTAGGTTGGTGGAGTTTGATTGTTGAGGAATATTGTATTTGAAGGCACAAGGGTGGAATGAATTCCTACAAGAGTACCTATGGAAGTGTACACAGTGCTAATAGGTGTAAATTTTGTGGTTGGTTGAATGGTTGTTGTAGGTTGGAATGTTTTTGTAAGTTGTGTACTAGAGTATATGTAGGAATGGACATTGGTATTGTGGAGGATGGAATTGGAATTCCACCTTGGCTTAGGGTAGACCTCGAAGCTTGAGTGGAATTAGGGATGGTAGGAGTGGAGTTCGTAACATTAAGCACATTGGTTGTAGGGGTTGAAGTCATGGGTAAGGAATTATGCAAACTATGAGCAATGGAGGGTTGATTCTCAACACTATCAGAAAGGGAGTTAGAAAACCCAAGATCCACGGCGAGTGAGATATCATAGGAGGACATGAGCCTTGAACTACATCTTATAATAGTATTGCTAATAGGACACCAAGTTGTAAAGCTCATGCAAGTTTTAAAAATTTAGTGTGCAAACCCTAGAACGGAAAAGAGGTAATGAAATAACCTATAATGAAATGCAATTTTCAGATTTTAAGCAATGCAATTGACTAATTACACAATGTAATAAACTGAAAATGAAATGTTTTGAATGCAATTTTGATTTTTAGCAATGCACTGTAATGAAGCAATTTAAGCTAAATGTAATGAAATTGATGAAACAACAAATCAAGAAACTGAAATAGGAAAGTAACAATACTAAATAAAAGCTAAAAGTTGAGATTTTAATGTCCAAAAATTTCAGATCTATAGCTAGCAGGGACTCATTCACTAGTAAGGGCGAGTGGGTCTTGGTTAGGTTTTTCTTAGATGTTTTTACTAAATTTAGAGTGATTTATAATGCTTTTTCAAATGCCAAAAGATGCAGTTTGACTTGATCAGGGACTCATTCACTAGTAAGGGTGAATGGGTCCTGGTAAGGTATTTTAAAACTATTTTTTAGTGATTTTCAAGCTTTCAATGATATCTTTGAGCTCCATGTCTGAGGTAGTGAGTTTCAATTTCAGATTTTCCAAAATTGCAATGTAAAAATGCAATGAAAAGATGAATGCAAAGGCCTAATTTGAAATGCAATTTTGTTTTGATTTTCAAATGCAATAAATTATATCTAAATGAGATGCACAATGATTGATTGGTTTTTGTATTGTTCAAATTTAAAAAGGTGCAAAACAATACAAATTTAAACGCCAAATGAGATGCAATTGTAAATGCAATGCAAGAAACCCTAAATGAGATCTTAATTCAATGCAAATAAAATACAAGTGAATGCAAGATCTAATCTAAGATGCAAAGACTTCAAAAATAAAATAATTTCAATGTTCAATATGTCGGGCTCACCAAAATTATTTGGTGGGAAAAAATTAGGGCTTATCAAGACCTAGATAAACCACTAAAATTTTTCACCAAACAAATCACTATAATCGATGTAATTATGAGGGCCAAGACATGCAAATAATAATCATAAATGGAGCCTGACTATTATAGCAACTATGAGGGGAGTTTTTAGAGCTCAAAGAAGTGTGAACCTTGCTACAAGAAGCCTATTTTTAGGACACAAAGGACTCATTCGCCTTTAGTAGCGAATGGGTCCCTGTTAGGGTTTCTAAAACTGAGATCTAGGCTATTTTCCTTGATTTCTGCACTCTCAGATTCCCATTTGTCAACTCACGAAAACCATGTATGATTGTAAACTAGTTGGTATTCTCTTTTTGGTTGGAACAAGGCTATCTCTAGATCAGTGTCCTAAAATTGATAATGAACTAGAAGAGATCTAAAAAAATTCATATTGTCAATGTTGTAGGAAGCCTTATGTATATCATGGTATGCATAATATTTGATATTTACCAAGAAATGAGAATTCTTGTTAGGTTTATGGTAAATCTTCATAAATAAAATTGAAATTATGTGAAAAGGGTTTTTAGATGTCTATGTGGGATTTGTAACCATTCAATTTGTTATCATGGATCTAATGAAGTGGGAATGATGGCTGGATTGAAGGGATTTGTTGATTTAGATTGGGTCAATGATGTACATTGTAGGAGGTTCATAAAAAACCATCTTTACTTTATTTAGAGTAGTTAGTTGGATGAAAAACAATAATCTACAATCATGTTCACTATAAATGTAGATTATATGGTTGCAACACATGCTAATAGAAAGGAGTGCAGTTAGAGAGATTATGTTTAAGCATTGGCTTTCAATATAAACTAAGAATTGCATGCGACAATAAGAGTCTCATTTATTTAGTTAATAACCTAATTTATCATGCTCATACAAGAACATTGATATTTTGATGTTATAAAAAGTAGATGCCTCAAATAATGTTGTAGATTCCCTCACTAAACTAGTCAATACAAAGAAGTTTAGTTGGTGTAGGCAAGCCATAAGCCTTTTATTTTCTAGAAATTAATTTAATATTGTTGTAGTATTTTTGTGTTGTTCTCTTGTGCTCTTGCAAGGTTTTTGGCAGGTGGGGTAAGTGCATGAAAAAGGAAGACAAGATAGTGACTAGTCTTGAGATTTTTAGCAAAATGCATTTGCATTATGAAAAATATTGCACATTTGTGCTTAATATGTATGAAATTTTTTTTCCCATATTAGACTTTAATGGTAGAAAATACTAATGATATTTAGTTATCATGACACTTAAAATCATCATGGGTGTAATTTATGTATCTTTCATGTGTTTTTTGGCTATTGTAGTAGCATTTATTTGTATTTCTTAACCACTAGTTCAAAAAAAAATTAGCATAAGCTTTTTAGCTATTGGTCATATTTATAAATTTGGATTACTATTATTCCTATGTAATATCATGAAGAATATGTGGATTATGAATTGCAATTAAATATACTTTACTAAATTACATTTAAATCTATAGTTTATCTTTAATGGTGAGCCCAACCTATAAAATTAGGGTTAATGTCATTTGAATAAATGTAAGGCATACTTCTTTGGTTTTGTAGAGTTAGGTATAGATCAATTAGGGGGGTTGCTATATTAGGGTAAAATACTAAAATTTGAAGTATAATCCCGAGTTGTGAGTGCCACCAGTAAACATTGATACAAATTGTAGGGTTTACATATGGTTTCTAAATCTGCTAAAATTATTTAGTGTAAATTTAGCTCAAACATTACACCTCCAATACATAAGTATTATTTCTTTTATAAGTTTTGACTCATTGATCTATTATATATATATATATGATTGTTTTATGCTTCATTCTATGCTCATTTAAAGAAAAAATACTTTTTTTATTAGTTTTATGCAAGTTATATGATGTGTATACTCAATGTTGTAATTTCTAGGATCTATTCACTTTAGAAAACCAAAAAAGAATATTGAATAATATATATATATAGAACTTATAGTACTCACTCTAGGATATATTTCCACCACTTGATTTTTAAAAGTTTATCTAATTTATAAAAAAATAGGGTGCACATCATAAACTATGTCATATTTTACTGATAAAAATAGGAAGATTTTACTTGTGTGTTCACAATTTCATTGCCATTACCTAAATTATTTTTTAAATATATTTAGTATTTTAGAAACTAGATTTAGAGCACTATAATTCTTGTTCTTATTGCATCTTCCAAATTTTAGTGCATGCATCTCAAATTATTCATACAAGTTAATCTCTAGTTGATTCTAAAAAAATGGCCACTTTTGATCCCCATTTTGTCCCCATTTTCATACACTTGCCTAGTGAAAAAATGTTGGAACAAGGTCTCTCAAACTTCTAATCTAAATTTTCAATTCTTGATATTTTGTATGTGTTTCTATCTTTCCTTTTTTTCCTTTCATCTCCCCATGGAAAATTTAGTATCGCACTTTGGAGTGGAATGTTTTTCCTCACATGAGGATGTAGAAATATCACTTGATTTTTTCTTATTTGGATGTGTTAGTGTTTGGGAGGTTTGTAAAAGCATCTTGAACAATCTTCATGAGGGCTATATATATGATACATTCTTATGATGTGTGTGAGCATGTAAGAGGGAGACTACATTAGACTCTTGAATAGCCTTATGATAGTGTTGAACAATTGAATTGAAACATCTAATACATGGAAGAATAAGTAAAAAATTGGATTCCCAAGTTTGGGTAGTCATTTATATTCTATGTTATGACACTATGATAGCATATAGGGAATATGTTATTAATAGAAATGGGCATCTTAGACCAAGGGGTGTTTTTATTTTTTAGTCCTATTAAATTGGATGTCATAATTCTCTTGGTTTGTAACTAGTTTATGAAACCATCCCATGGTTTTATCTTGTAATTATTCTATAGATTTTAGCATGGTTTATGATTTTGTATATTATTTTTGTACGTTGTAATAATAATTCAAAGTATTACAAAAATTTAAGGAAATAATTTGTATTGTTATAACTCTTTAGAGGATGAATACAAGATTTATATCTCTTTATGTGCACTTTTTCTCACTAGGGTTTCACCACATGTATCGAGTTATGATTTGCATCTCTTTTATGGATATTTATATTTTAATTCTTAATTTATCATGGCTTATGTACTTGGATTCTTTAATTTTACAAAATATTTTCACTTGTTAGTTATATCATGTTTTTTATATTTGAGAGAGCTAATAATTTATTATGAAGTTACTAGTAACAACACAAAACTTTGAGTTGATATTTTTTAGTGACTTAGCTAGAGAAAGCCACCTAGAAAGAGGGACCAGGTCATTTTTATATATATTGTTGCATTTGGCTACATTGGTCAGGTCATTAGGTTTGGTATATATTTTTAGGTTAAGTATTTCTTCTCAAGTACATAGTATTCCAACCCTCTTCCTTAACTAATTCTATGGGGATTTTACTTACATGAGATTAAGGAGATGAACATTGTATGAGAGGATAATCCTTGATTTTATGATCAAGGGATTTTCATTTTTTTTTTTTTAATATATGGTACTCTATGTGAAAAGTAGAGGGTGCTAGATTTAATATCTAGATATTATTTTAGATTAGAGGAGATTTCAACCTTAATACAAATTAATCGATGGATATGAGTGAAATATATATATTTTAAATTAAGAAGGGTACTAGTTTCAATCTCTAGAAATTAATTTAGATGAGAGGAGGTTTCCACCTTAATACAAATTTAGTGGTGGATATGAGTGGGATATGAATTTTTCAAGTCAAGAAGGGTACTAGACTCAATCTCTAGATATTATTTTATAGATTAGCAGAGGTTTCCACCTTAATGCAAATTCATAGGTGGATATGAGCGGAATATATATTTTTCAAATCAAGAAATATATAATGGCCACAAGTTAGATTTATTTCCCTAACAAAGACCAAAGAGGCATTGTAAGATCTACAATATCAACTCAAATGGGGAATTTAAGCACACCTTGTTTATAGAAATTAAATTCATGGGTCCAAGAAGATAAAACAAAAAGGTTGTATTACCAAAAGTGGTTTATAAGCATGTGCACCTACTAGTGTTCTCTAATACAAAACTAGAAAAATCCGTTGTTAAGATTACATGGTCTCAAATGATCTTGATGCATTTGAGGCTCCTAGGTAATAAAATATTACTTTAAGGGAACAATGACTAGCATCATGATTAATTAAAGTATAGTTCTTACACCATTGGAAATCAAAGTCAACATATTAATTTAATACAAAAATATATGAGTACTTATATATTGTTACCTCATCATAGACCTTGGGTTAAAAAACCAAATTTTCTTTGATTTTATATTTTCTTTCATTCAAAACTAAATTTATAGAATGTAGAGCAAGAGACATATCTATATAATTAATTTGCACAATCTAGAGTAGATCTTTCAAGTACACTCTATATTTTCATATCAACATAATGATATAATAGATTTTTCCATCTTAATGGGTTGTTACATTTGCAAAATCTCTAATTATTCTAAGTGTGTCAATCAGGAGATGAATATTTATATAATTTCATTTTTATGTAAGAGTGTCATTTGATTGAAGAGGCTTCATTAAGGAGAGAAAAGGTAAAAATCACACACATGTTCCTCACTTAGAATACATCTAGAAGAAGTGTACACATGAGAAAAATGCGAGGGAAAAATATGTTTTTGAATTAATGTATCCAATTAGAAAGTTTAATTTATTCAAGTTGCCAAAAGATCTTGAAAGGGATATTGAAGAAGTGTCGTCATCGACATTTGAAGAATATTGACACATAACTCAAAATAATTACAAGTTTTTATCAAATAATTATAAGAGTAGTGGGAAAATAAAGGATTTGATCATATTATTAGTCTGCCTCAATGCCATAGTAACTAACACAATCATTCAAGGATGACTATTTTTTGGGAAATTCTCACAATACTATATAACCATCTACTCATAGAGATATACATTTTATAATATTCTATAAGACTTCATTTGAAGGATAACCTGCTATAAGGATTGAACACAAGGGAATAGGTGCGTCTACCTTTTAGGAGATGGACAACTTAGGGGACCTATTTCACTTTCTAATTCATTAGGAAACCCTAGAGATCCTTCAACCGAGTGACTCAATTGAGGGAAGGGGACACACAAGGGGGTTTCCTTAGGTGATTAGATGGGGTTTCACCATTAAATGAAGCTTCAAAGGAGAAATTAAAATTCTATGCACAAAACCATAGAAACTTAAGAGCATGATATTAGACTGATAAATAGAGAGAAAAAAAAGTACCTGGAGGAGTGAAGATGTCTAAACAAGATCTAAAAACCCTGAAAATTATTGTTTTTGAAGTGCACTGGGACTGATACACTAGAGTAGGCAATTTAATCCTGCTATAGGAATCTGGGTCAAATCTGGAATCTTCTGGTGATTGTCCAAGATCTACAGAAAATTGGAAAAAAAAGGGTATATTGGGACTAATATGCCAGGTTGGGTGTATGAGTCTCACTTTGTTGCAAAGTGTCCCGAAAAAGTGAAAAGTTTCCTAGGAGCAGAATTTTGAACTGAAACTGTGTGAGCCTTTGAATATGGATTATATAAGCACATTCCCACTGGATTCATGTTAATAAGTTGGATATTTTTCTCTAGATCTGAGTTTCCATGAGCCTTGGCAACTTCTTATGACAACTTTGCAACTTTTGCAACTTTTTCTTCAAAGGATCTTCAACCTTCAATTCACTTAGATCTATAAACACACATCAAGAGAGAAAAATGTTGTTTTGTTAGTGTATAGGGGTTTTCCTTGGTCAAACCCCATTTTGGTAATCAAACCTTGAAATGAAATAGAAAAGCATGAAGGAATGACGAATGAACAAATGCATGTAACAACTCACCAAACCTTGTTGAAACCTTGGATTGCAAATATGAAAACTAGCATGAAGTGGCCTCAATGAGTGTAGATCTTGGTCATGAAACTTGAATAGGATAATGGCTTGAACACTTGATTAGATCTTGAATGCTACATCAACATATTCACTCAACAACATGCACAATGCACTAAGTCTTTGACATGATAATATGGATCTTGATTGCTGCAATAATCTTCTACAAATCTGCCTCTGAATGCCTTCTTGAGTATTCTTGAATACTCTATAATGCTCTTGTGAAACCTTAGGAGGCTTGAATCAAAATTTCTAGGAGAAATTATGTGAAACAACCTTGTATGTATACTTCTTTATGCCAAAATTCCCAAAATTACAACACTACAAGTTGAAATCAGATCTAGGATAATAAAATATCGCCAAGAATTTGATTTAAAATAGGTCCAAGTTAAAGTGGGACTCATACACCAGGTTGGGCGTATGATTCCCAGTGGCTTAAAAATGGGACATAAACTCCAAGAAATGCCTTGTTCAATGTAACATCTAAAATCAAGCCCCGAGACCTAGGTGGGACCCATACACCCAAGGTGGCATACAAGTCCCAAAATGCTAGATCTAGAACACATAACCAAAAACATTAAATTATGATTTGTGATTTGTTAAATGTTGGGATTATCCATAGAGAAATGCATTTAATTAGGCTCGTGGATGCAAAATAGGACCAATTAAGGCATAAATAAGCCAAATTTAATCAAAAGGGCCCAAAAATTAATATGAATATGTAAAACATATTACAACACTAAATTAAGGCATAGTTGTCAAATTTATTAATTGGTCTCAAATTGAGTGAGGAAAAGTGATACTGCTTTTCCATTACCATTACAGTCCCCACTTAGTGGGAGGAGGAACTGCTTCAAACTCACACCTAAAGTGAACGTCAAGAGGGGGTCTGGTAGCGCAATGTGGATGTTATAGGATGAAAAGATCAAGGTGGCCAAGACCTAGGATCCAAGATCCTACATCAAGCCAACATAAGCAAAAGGGATACACACAGTATTGGCCGCGATATGCATGACAAGAAAACACAAATATGCAATGTCAAAAAGAATTAAAGAAAAGAAGAAAGAAAAATAAAACAATATAAAGAAGTGAATCAATCCTTATTATTTTTCCAACATGATGTGGATCGAAGCCTTAGTTGTTTGTCTAAAAAAAAAATTTACATATGAGGGAACATGATGTCCCGCAATACCAGCCCCACTCACTTACGGGACTGGTGGAATCTGGTATCCACTAGGGGAGCCTAGAAAGGGTGAGACTGTCGTGCTGGCGCCTGTCTATGCTCACAAAAAAAAGCAAGTGGCTATGGGAGGTGTGCTAAGCTCCCAACTCCCTTCACATAATAACCATACCAAATGTATACCTCTTGATAACTTTGATAAGGCACCACAAAATGAAACTTCGAGCTTATGAACAACATGCAAGTAAAAATTTGTTCAAATGGACTTTGCTTAGTTCATGTAAGGTCTCTTTTTAGGGAACATCATGCCTAATGTATCCAAGAGAGGAAAAATCAAAGAAATATCACACTCTCTAAGGAAATTAAAACCAATGATACTACGAGAAGGATTCCTTGCGAGGAAGATATTTTGCAATGAAACATGAGAAATGTGAGAAGATAATGTCAATGTATGTCCCCAATTTAAAGTGAATGCTAACACTGTTGTTGTGAGAAATTTGCTTTAAAGTAGCCAATGAAGAAGACATGAGAACTTATTCGGAAAGCCTTATACCAGGGGTCATATGTTATAATTAAAACCTCATGGTTAAGGGGTTGCTTACAAGTAACTAAGATAACTGGTATGTCACATGCTAACGTAACCCAAGGCATGTTATCCGTAAAGATTTATCTTATATATATACATGGAAGGTGGTAAACCCATTGAGATAACATTACCATGCCGGGACGAAGACTACCTATTGCCCTTTGTTAATTTGGGAACAGGATGAGCTGAGGATGGTTGATGAAAGGATGAAAATCAGTATCGATTAGAGGAACTAGGTGCTTCAACACAAGGAAGAGCACTACAAACCTTAATATATGCTGAATTTTATTACCCAAAGCCTTACATTCATTAGTAGAATGACCATGAACTCTATGATATGTGCAAAATGAACTCTTGTTGTACCATTTCTTTCGTGTTTTTAGAGGGAGAGATATCAAGTGATCTTGGAGGAGTCTTGACAAAATACTCTCTTGATCAATAGTAGGGGATATTTCTTTCTTAGCACAAGTTGTCATACACACAATAGATGATAAGGCCTTAGATGAAGATGGAGATAGAGGTGGTAAACCTAGATCTCTCTTGAAAAGGTATGGTATAGTCTTCACTTGTTCTCTATCATTTTTCTCCATGCTTAGAATGGGGTTTGTATCCAAGATCATAACATTCTTCCAACTCAGACGAAGGGGTTTTATGCTTCGGAGAAGGATTGAATTCTTCATGAGAACACAAATCCTTTCTAGGTTTCTTAAATTTATGCATCTTCCTCTCATGAAGGATGGGGTTTGGAGGCCCCCCATCACCACTATGGGGTGATGGTGTTGACATAAAACCAAGTTGAGCATATGAAACACAAGGCTATTTAGGTGTAGATTGTGAGATTTTGTACTCTCCGATATAGGAGGGTGTAAAATATAATGAACCCCAATCATCACTAAATCATCTGTCTAAAAATGAATCATTTGTATATGACTATTTGGATTTTGAGAGTGATATTTTGGATTCTTCGTTGAAATGAGGCATAAAATATAATGACCCGTAAACATCACTAAAGAGTTTTGTTGTACATGGAAGACAATTAGGATTAACATCAACTTTTATAGACCTTCTAATTTTGAGATTGGAATGAAAGTATTAGGGGAGCTAGAAGTGTTATGATCATGTTTAACTTGTGATTTATAACTTTGTTCATCTACTTCAACCATGTATATCTTTTTGTTGTATTCAAATTTTATCGCATGGTGAACCTGGGTGGATGGGACTCCTTTCATAGCACAAATCCA
The DNA here is from genome assembly GCA_007258455.2 of Sequoia sempervirens. Lineage (NCBI taxonomy): Eukaryota > Viridiplantae > Streptophyta > Pinopsida > Cupressales > Cupressaceae > Sequoia > Sequoia sempervirens. Next base: position 50,334 of record VDFB02005332.1, read on the forward strand.
TGGTCTCCCTAGGAGAAGGCTGTATGAAAGAGGTCTTGGCATGATATGGATAGGGGTAGGAAAAACTATAGATTTGACCTCAATAGGTAATGTGATCATTCCTAATGGTTTCCTATTAACATTGTCAAAGCCACAAAAATTAACATCATTGAGTTGAATAAGCTTCTTGTGCACACCAATTTTATCTAGGAGATCAATGCTACAAAAATTAAGACCCACTCTGTTGTCTATAAAAGTGTGCCTAACTATAATTTCATTAATGATCAACTTTATCATCAAAGCTTCATTCTTATGTTGTGTCTCAAGTGTGGGTAATTCATGTTTAGGGAATGCGATTTATGAATTTTATACTTGTATACAATCAGAGGAGGTTGCTACATCATTCAATTTTATAGAAAATTGCATTTTATTCTTCTGCAAAATTTCTTGGAGCATCATATGGTGTGCAAGTGATACTTTTGCTAAAGACAAAAGGTAGATGTTTATATGAAAAATTTTCTTATCAAGATCATTCTCTTTTCCACTATGTGAAGGAAAACTAGGAGCAATAGGCAAGATAGGTTGAGGCAATAGTAATGAGGTAGGTGTGGTTTGTTGTTATATATTATACATGTGAGCAATGGTATTGTAATTCGGTTGTTGTGAAACATTGCTACCATGCATTTTACTTATAATGTTTGAGATAACTTCTGGAGGTAATGGTTTAGGTTTTTCTATGATGGGAGATGGCTTAAGAGGCTCACTAATTAAAGGAGGCCCAATTTGTGTAGTCTTAACCTCAATTGAATTACCTAAATAACCTTCTAATTAGGGGGGGTCTAGAGTGAACTTAACATCTGCATCTATGCCATCCACATTCGCATTTGTTGAGACACATGTAGCATTAGAAGAGGGACAAACAAGATTATCATGAAGCTCAATGATCAAGTCTTCTAACACCAAAATACCTTCGTCACATATAGGAGAGGTATCGGGAGAAGAACTAGGATTATCATGATTGTTTATGTGTGCATCCTCTTGCATCAAAGTTTTAATGGATGATATAGGTGAGATGAAGTCCTCAAGGGATTCACCTAAAATGTCAAAGTCATTGCAACTAAAGGGTCCAAGAGACCATTTAGTTTCTGTTTTGTTTTGTTTGATGTTTTTGATTTTTGTTGTTTTTTTTTCTAATGAATGCCATATGCAATCTAATCTTATCCAACTATGAAATAATGATAGAAATAAAACCAAAGTGTAGTAATATAATTATATCCACAATTGAAACATGTAATTGAAATGAAGCCAAATTAAGCTAGATCTAATGAAATGAATGAAATAGAAAATCAACAAACTGAAATAAGGATCTGATAACAACAAACAAAAGCACAAAAATGAAGTTTTTAATACTATACAATGTAGATCCAGATTTGATTCGGGATTAAATTTCCTAGATGGGAAAATGAGTCCCAATTAGGGTTTTTTGCAAGTTCAGGTAGTGAAAAATAGGCAACACAAAATGCCTAGAAGTCTAGAAAACAACCTGTATAGGAACTAAATTTCCCAAGTGGGTGAACAAGTCCTAGATTAGGGTTTTAAAACCAAATTCAACAAATTTTGAGTTGATTTTAAGGTTTCTAAGTTGTATGTTGACTTTATTGTTTCCAATGATAGATTTTTAGTAAAATTTAATGATGCAAGATACAAAAATGCAACCTATATGCAATTTTCACTAATGCAAAATTTAGAAGCCCTAGATGCAATTCAACTAATGCAAATCTAATGCAAAGTTAATCCAAACTAGATATAGGACTTGCAATGTTCTCCAAATTAGAAATTCAAGGGTCCAAAGGTTAGGTTCACCCAAATGAACACAAGGAAATAGGTGTGTCAATGTTTTAGGAGATGGACAATTTAGGGGACCTATTTCACTTTCTAGTTCAATAGGAAACCCTAGAGATCCCTCAACCAAGTGACTCAATTGAGGGAATGGGACACACAAAGGGGTTTCCTTAGGTGATTAGATGGGGGTTCACCATTAAATGAAGCTTCAAAGGAGAAATGCAAACTCTATGCACAAAACCCTAGAAACTTAAGAGCATGATATCAGATTTATAAATAGAGAGAAATAAAAAATACTTGGAGGAGTGAAGATGTCTAAGGAAGGTTTGAAAACCATGAAAATTGTTGTTTCTAAAGTGCACTAGGATTGATATGCCAGACTAGGTGATTTAGTCCTGCTATAGGAATCTGGGTAGAATCTGGAATAGTCTAGTTACTATCTAAGATCTATAGAAAATTGGAAAAAAAGGGTATATTGGGACTACTATGCTAGGTTGGGTGTATGAGTCCCACTTTGTTGCAAAGTGTCCGGAAAAATTGAAAAGTATCCTAGGAGCAGAATTTTGAACTGAAACTTTGTTAGCCTCTGGTTATGGATTAAATAAGCACTTTCCAACTAGTTTCATGTAAATAAGTTGGATATTTTTCTCTAGATCCACATTTTTGTGAGCCTTGAAAACTTCTTATTACAACTTTTCAACTTTTGCAACTTTTTCTTCAAAGGATCTTCAACCTTCAATTCACTTAGATCTGCAAACGTACATCAAGAGAGAAAAATGTTTTTTTGTTAGGGAATAGGGGTTTACCTTGGTCAAACCTCATTTTAGTAATCAAACCTTGAAATGAAATAGAAAAGCATGAAGGAATGTTGAATGAACAAATGCATGTAACAACTCACCAAACCTTGTTGAAACCTTGGATTGTAAATCTAAAAACTAGCATGAAGTGACCTCAATGAGTGTAGATCTTGGTCATGAAACTTGAATAGGATAGTGGCTTTAACACTTGATTATATCTTGAATGCTACATCAACAGTTTAGCTCAACAACATGCATGATGCACTAAATCTTTGACATGATAATATGGATCTTGATTGCTGCAATAATCTTCTACAAATATTCCTTTGAATGCCTTCTTGAATATTCTTGAATACTCTATAATGCTCTTGTGAAATCTTAGGAGGCTTGACTCAAAATTACTAGAAGAAATTATGTGAAACAACCTTGTATTTATACTTCTTTATGCCAAAATTCCAAAAAATACAACACTAAAAGCCGACATCAGATCTAGGATAATAAAATCCTATGAAGAGTTTGATGTAAATAGGTCCAAGTTAAAGTGGGAATCATAAACCAGGTTGGGCATATGAGTCCTAGTGGCTTAAAACTGGGACACAAAATCCAAGAAGTTTCTTGTTCAATGTAACATCTAAAATTAGGCCCTGAGACCTAGGTGGGACCCATATTCCCAAGGTGGTGTATGAGTCCCATATCCCTATATCTGGAACACATAACCAAAGACATTAAATTATGATTTTCCATTTGTTAAATGTTTGGATTATCCATAGAGAAATGCATTTAATTAGGCTTGTGGATGCAAAATAGGACCAATTAAG
>VDFB02005333.1:0-52725 GCA_007258455.2 Sequoia sempervirens
TTTCCTTCAACAACTAGTTCAACTAGCTCATCTTCTTTTTTGTTTGTTGAAAAATCATCAACCTTGGTTTGGTTTGTAGGCTAGACACAACGACTTCATACTCAAATAAACAATCATCAGTGAAAATTTGATCTTCCCCTTTCTGTTTGTCCTTAGTTTCAGGGCTATTCCCAAGAATACATTCCTCCAATTCATTTTTATCATGAGAAGAGAACAAGTCTTCTTCAGTTGATTCAAAATCAAATAATTCAAAAAGGGGGTTGTCTCTCACCTTTGAATTTCCATAGAATTTTGCTGGCAGATACAATACATTAAATCTGCTCCAATTGATTTTCTTCTCCAACCGTTTCCTCATTTTCATTACTGTTGTAACATTTTTTTCAGGTGCCATATTTATTGTGACTTCATTTGATTGCACAAGAGAAACATCAGAGATTGTATGTGCTTTTTGCATAAAAGAAACAGAGTCGGTACTTACTGCTGGCACTGGTGATTTTTGGGTGTGACATTCTACTAGCATAGGGTCAAAATTTGATAGGAGGAACTTCTTTTTTTGCACAAATAAAATATTTATTGAGAATGCATGCATGTTGAGAGTACCAATTGTCCATATCTTTAGCAGATTCAACAAAACTACTTTTACCTACATGCATTTCTTTTTCCAGTAGTTTCTTTTCTTCGAGCTTTTTATCGAAGTATTCAGATAGTGACACATTTGTATCTTCATTTCCATCATAGGTAAATGTATTTATATCAACTTCTTCAACATGGCCATTTTCATCCATAACCCCATACCGAAATTCATCATTTGAACCTTTCAAGAATGAATTAGGAATAAAGACAACTTTGGGTTCATCTGATAATATATTTTTTTAAAAGGGATGGATGATGGTTCAACTTCTCCCATTTGCATGCATGTCATAAAAGATTTCATTTTTTTACTTTGTCTGGTGCAAATTTCCTCTTCGTTGTTGATTATGACTCCATGGCACCAGTGAGTCTTTGGGGTCAACAAGCGTTTGCATAGAGTCTCGTTCACCGAGAACAAAGAAGTTATAAGATGTTGACCCTTTATCTTCTTTTACCAATTTTAATCCTCTTATTGCATCTTGCAATTGATGAGTCTCTTGTTCAAGGTCCTTGAGTTGATAATATCTATGATGTAAGTTCTTTAGTAATGAAGCAAATTTGTGATCTTTGGAGGGATTCAACTTATTCTTTTCAGCTTCACATATTCTTGCTTTGAAAGCATTCCAAAAAGATTGAAGTACTTGGTCATCCTCAACAATTATTTCCTCAATTGTTGGTACAAATTTCTTTCTGAATTGGCTTCCTTGCTTGGCCTGGCCTCGAATCATTTTTCTGAGATCTTTAGATAAATAAAGTTGCCAACCTTCTTTTCTGGGAAGGCACCATTAAATATCTGAAACAAGAAAGGTACTAGTCTTTCCATGTCCCCAGTAGAGTTGCCAAAAATCTATTGGTTGACAAATTTGTCACCTTAATTTATACTCTTTAGCCCACATAAATGACAATCTGACTAACAGTTGAGACACTTGTAGTAATATTTGCAAGTGCTCTCTGCTTATTTAACAAGGCGCAGCTACCTTCGACAGATATGGAATGAATAAGACTGGGTATGCTTTTTACCAGAAAGCAGAAAAGGCAACTAACACCTACCCATAACCATGAAATAGATGCGAAAGATTAAACTTAAGATAAAGCAAATGTAGGTAGATGACACAAAGTTCATGTTCCCTACACCAAAAGACTATATTCAGGGAAAGAAAGAACAACTGACTCTTTTCAAGAGCTAATTTAATCCAAATCCAAAGTTTTAGAATTAAATGCATATATAGCCCATTATAACAGAATGACATTGAAGAATAGCTACAAGGAAACAAAGTTCATTGCTATGTAAAGAAAACATTAAGAAATTCAAATATTTGAGAATATCTTCTTTATTTCTCCATAGCCAAAACATAAGTTCACAGACTTCATATTTTTGTACAACAAAACCGCATGAAAAGATAACCTAGTTTCCCCCTATTCCCTCGAAAATAACTCCTTTATTCTCGAAAGTTTTTTTCTCTTTTTATAGAATTTTCCAAGCCAAAAAATGTATCTAAGTGTAACTGTTCATAACAGTCTTTATAGTAACCGTCCTCAAGAAAGTGACCTTAAACAGAAATAGTTACACTACACCAAAATTGGGTTACCGCCACTAATTACAAAAATATGCCATGCAAAGCAAGAAAATTAAATTTTCGCAGGTGGTAGAATGTTCTCCATAACCAGTCGTATTTCCATAAAAAAGGTGGTACAGCTCAACGCGTTCCTCTTCTTCTTCTAGGATGAAGATTACCCTGTGATATTGGGCGTAGCTGGTCTTCTCCTTCCAAGCAAGTGTGCACAATTGGGAGATATTATCAATTTTCTCTTCCTCGGGCCAATTCAAGTCAGGTTGCAAGATGGGCATAGGTTCACCATCCCACATTTCATCACTTGCAGGAAGCCCCATTTCGAATTTGCCTTGGCCAATAAGAAAATAGGACTCAACAGTACCACCACCTTTCTCTATAAACAACTTATTTAATTACGTTGGTAGGTAATGATGCCTTTTAACTTGCTGATAGCATGTCACCACCTTCGTTACACTTGTCATTTAATAGGATAATTAATGCATCATGAATTTTACACCTTGAGAAAAGAGCCTTAAGATCGAGTTTGTATTTTGAATCACCTAAAAGGACATTCTCATGATATGTCATACAAACAATTAAATAGGTTGGTGGCATTTCAAAAACTGGGAAATATATCGTAGAGTTGTGGGGTCGTGAAAAGATAGAACCAATGAACCACATGTCGAGACTTTTAAGGTTTCGAAAACTTCCAACATACTGATCACTTAAAATACCCTTGGGTGAGGTTGAGAAGAGGTGGATCGGGCAGTCGGGTGGTTATAAAACTTTCAAACTTTGCAACATTGGTTAGAAAAATAGGGGGATTGGTGACAAAGGTTACGAATCTTGTGAAAGCCACGATTTTGAATCATTATCGAAGGCATGGGATGGGGGCCATTTAATTTAAAGAAGAAAAATTGCATGGTTCAAAATTAGAGGTTAATAGAAGCTAAGCCATCCACTATAGCTTTAATCATACAAGTCTATCTTCTGTTAGTTGGCCATGTAATTGGAAGTTAGTTGTGGTGGAACTATGAGTTCACTTATTCCTTTAGCATGGCATCTCTCTAATAAACAAAATTTGTATGGATTATGGCTCGAATACCCTTTAATTTAACCCATGTGTATAAGTTGAATACTTCCCAACGCTTTATGCGCCTATGTACATGAATTGGTGATTGATATAGTTATGCTACTCATGCGCTATCTTCATTTCTCATATCAATTTGTTCTCATAGTTCAAACTCAATCCTTTATACCAATCTATGCTCATCATTTAACACTTTATTCTAGCACCTCATGCGCTATAGAGTTTCTATTTGGTCCACTAGTTTGCCAGCCTAAATGGCTTTATTTTTGGAGTTGAAGTTTCTCTTGCGTCACCAGTGCAGTTTTCTCTGCCTTTTCAAACTCTTTCATTGCTACTGATCGAATGTGGGATTTAATCATTAGAACCACGGGGTTGATGTGCTTTGAATCCCTAGATTTAAGGAAATCTCCTTAGTTTAAATGTTGTTAGGGAATTTCAATGTTGGAAGGTAGTTGGCATTAAGTCGACGCTTGGAAGATTTAAATTTATCCTCTTATATGAATTTCCTCCATCTTGTTGGCCTGTAACACTCTTGATGGCAGCTACATGAAATGGAACTTATGATTCAATGCCCTTTTTACCATCCGATATTGTATATTGTAGAATAGTTAATGGCTTTTCAATGGAAAAGTTAATGGTGTTGGAAACACAAGGGCAGACAACTGAGAGGGGGGGTGAATCAGTTGTCACAAAAATTCAAAACTTATTCAACTTGTTAACATTATTCTCAGATCTGATAATTAACCATGAAATCATAAATCATCAATACACAGAAACACACATAACACCAAGATTTTTTTACGTGGAAACCCTTTTAGGGGAAAAACTACAGTGGAGGTCAGTCCATGAGATTATACCCTGTTAAAAGTATAATGAAAATGAAATATGGGGAATGCACATGCATTCAAGCACACTACCTAGAGCTCACTGCTCAATTACAAAGGAAAACATACTATCTTACAGAAAGATTTAGATTACAACCATTCAGATTTTGAACTGAGAAAATAGCATCTGCTAATGCTTGATTACAGTTCCTATTAAGCACATAAACACTTCTTCAATCTTCTTCACTCTCTGCTCTGCCTTCAAATGATTATGACATTATTCACATACACGCACAAAATAACTCCCCTGCACACTACAATTCAAATGAACAATCGCTCTTATATTATCCGCAACAAGAAATTTCATCCCTTCATGTTGGCTTCAACAAAATAATAAATTGAATATAAACTGTCGGCCCAAAATATTTAAGATTATTAATGCGAATCAACCAAGGTTGGCCACAACCTAGTGAAGACCTAAATCAACATCTCCAACATGAAAACACTTCAATTAATTACTCCTCAAAGATCCACAACATGCTACAAACACCATGTAGGCCAAGAACAAGAAAAACATGAACACACAAGAGAAAATCGCCAATCACGAGCACAACGATCAATGCAAACGTGCAACAAAGATAAAGCATGATATAAAAACATCCAAAAACATTACAAAACATTAGAGAAGTATCCACAACAACTGAACTAACTGAAATAGCCTCATCTTCAATCAGAAACACCAATGAAAGCAACAAAAAAACTGTCAAAATGAAAATCTTCATAACTCGATCAAATCTTCACACGGATCTTTGAAACTCGATGTGGATAAACTAGATACACTCAGCAACAAATACTTTAGTCCACAACCTCTGATCATCAACATATAGAACTTACCAACATATTGAACTTCACTTCACTACTGACAACCTACAACTAATTTATTATAATTTTCTCAATATCCTTGACATATACAACTTCAAGTGAATTGATGCTAATAGTGTTGACATCAATGACAACCACATATCAGCAGCACAATAGCCAACAATCTCCCCATTTGGAATTGATGGCAACACATGATGTGAAAAACACCATCAACGCAACTAACTCTTGACACTTACTCCCCCTTAGGATCTGACTCATTTTCTCCTCAACACTTTCACACAACTCTTCTCCCCACATGACTCTTCTCCCCAAATAATCACCAGTTTTTCACATGACTCTTCTCCCCCTTTGACATCAATGACAAAGATCTTTAAGCTCCACACAAAATTTGAACCACATATATGAACATCTAAACATCTGACTACTCTGCCTGAGTAGTAGCCACCACAACATCAATCCAAAATAAGATATGACTATGAAATGCACAGACTGATGCAATGCAATGCATCTTTAGTTTTGATTAGGAGGGGTAATCACCCCTAACTTCCCTCTAAGATACTCAAAATTATCCTTAGGCAACGACTTGGTAAAGATGTATGCAATCTGCTCCTTAGTAGGCACATACTCCAGTATGACTTCCTTTTCACTTACCTTCTCTTTCAACAAGTGAAACTTAATAGATATATGCTTTGTCTTTGAATGCAACACCAGATTCTTTGAAATGTTAATAACACTTGAATTATCATAGAATATAGCAATAGGCTCATTATACACAACTTTGATAGCCTTCAACATCTGTTTCATTCATAGGAATTAAGTGCAATTGTTAGCAGCATCTATGTATTTGGCCTCTGTAGTAGATAAGGAAATGGTATTTTGCTTCTTGATTAACCATGAAATCAACTTCTTACCTAAGAAAAATGCTCCACCACTAGTACTTTTCCTGTCATTTACATCTCCTGCCCAATTAGCATCAATAAAGGCACTCAAGGTAAGATCATCATCTTTAGGATACCATAGGCCAAAGTCAACTGTTCCCTTCAAGTATCTAAAAATTCTCTTCACAACAGTCACATGAGATTCCTTTAGATCAGCTTGAAATCTTGCAACAATACATACAACATTCATGATATCAGGCCTAGTTTGAGCTAAGTAGAGCAATCCACCAATCATTGATTTATATCTTGTTTGATTTGCTTTCGGAGAACCATCTTCTATTGTCAACTTGCATCTGGTCACCATGGGTGTACCAACTGGCTTTGAATCTTCCTTACCACACTTCTTCAACAATTCCTTCACATACTTGGACTAAGATATGAAAATCCCTTTATCTAACTGAGTAATTTGTAATCCCGAAAATAATTTCATCTCACCAATCATAGACATCTCAAATTCATTTTGCATCTCATTAGCAAACTGCATGCACAAACCATTATCTCCTCCAAAAATGATATCATCAACAAAGACTTCAACAATCAAATCTTTATTATGATCAATCTTGAAATACAAATTACTATTGACAGTACCTTTGTTAAATCCAAGCTTCAACAAATACTTGTCCAATCTTGCATACCATGCTCTAGGGGCTTGGTTGAGTCCATACAGTGCTTTCTTCAACTAACACACCATATCTTCCTTATCAGTCAACTGGAATCCATCAAGTTTCTCAACATACACTTCTTCTTCCAATTTGCCATTTAGAAAAGCTAATTTGACATCCATCTGATAAACTTTGTAGTTCTTGTGAGCAACATAGGCAAGAAATAATCTTACAACTTAAATTCTAGCAATAGGGGAAAAAGTCTCTTCAAAATCAATTCCTTCCATCTGACAATATCCTTTACATTCTTGTCTTCCTTTGTTTCTAACCACTTCACCTTGCTCATTTAGTTTGTTTCTAAAGACCCATTTGGTTCCAATGACATTCTTATCCTTAGGTCTGGGAACAAGAATCCATGTATCATTTTTTTCAATCTATTTTAACTCCTCTTTCATTGCTTCAACCCACTGTTCATCTTTACATGCTTCATTCATACTAGTAGGCTTAGTCTTTGAAATCAAGCAATATTCTTCTACAATCTTTCTCCTAGTCTGGACACCTTTGTTCTTATCACCCATAATATGATCTTTTGAATGATTCAATCTTACATACCTCAGAGTCTTCTTAGGATGTTCTTCAACTTCAGGCTCTTATGTTCTCTCTTTTGCGCTTCCACTAGTTTCTCCTTCTTCATTCTACTGATTCACCAGATTGATTTGTACTTGATTTGTAGTATGAACTTGCTTTCCTTTGTTTGTACTGTCATCCTAATCATCAGAGTCATATCCATAGGTTCTTCATCAACTCTGACATTTTCACTTTCAACCATTTTCCTCAATCTTTTATTGTAACACTAGTAGGCCTTGCTTTTAGTAGAATAACCTAGAAAGATACCTTCATCACTCCTTGCATCAAACTTTCCTATGTCTTCATCTGTCTTGATATAAAATTTGCTTCCAAATATCTTGAAGTATTTAATAGTAGGCTTATGACCAATCCATAGCTCAAAAGGGGTCTTACCAGTATCACCTTTGATTTGTACCTGGTTGGGTGTGTACACAGCAGTACTCACAACTTCTCTCGATTAGATATGAGGGACATTTCCTTCCAGCATCATTGTTCTAGCAACATATTCAATTGTTTTGTTCTTCCTTTCCACAACTCCATTTTATTGAGGGGTCCACAGTGCAGATAATTATCTCCTTATTCCATGTTCTTCACAAAAAGAATTAAATTCACTAGAAGTGAATTCACCACCTCTATCTGATCTCAGACACTTAATCTTCAAACTTGTCTCTGTCTCAACCATAGCCTTAAAGATCTTGAACTTTTCCAGTGCTTTAGATTTCTCCCTTAAGAAAGCAACCCATACCATTCTAGAATAATCATCAATGAGTAACATGAAATACACGTAACCTTGTAGACTTCTACCCTTAGAGGGACTGCATAGATCAGTATGCACCAGTTCTAATAATTCATTTGAACAATGCTTTTTACTTCAAAAAGAAATTCTAGTTTGCTTTCTTAACTGACATTCCTTACATATGACATTAGTAGGTTTCACCAACTTGGGTATATCTCTCACACCCTTAGTAGAACTTATCTTGACAATATTATCAAAGTTATCATGACACATTCTTCTATGCCACAACCAACTTTCATCAACTTGATCAATCAAACAACTTTTACTAGCAACACTTATGTGAAAGATATTACCTTTTATTTTTGTACCTGATGCAATTTCATTTCTAGAACTCAATATTCTACACTTTCCATCCTTGAATTGAAGATTGTATCCCTTATCAACCATCTGACCAACACTTAAAAGGTTATGCTTCAAGCCTTCCACATATAGAACATCATCAGTATTATGCTTACCATCAAGAGAAATTCATCCTCTTCCATGGATCACACCAACTGTATTATCACCAAATCTCACAACACCACCATCATATTTTTCCAAGCTTACAAACTTACTTTTGTCTCCTGTCATATGATGCGAACATCCACTGTCAATCACCCATTCATCTTTCTCTTCAACTTGAGCATCTAGGGCTTTCTCCACATTTGTAAAACTTGAAGATTTAGTAGTTACAAGATTATTTTCCTTGATAGCAATAAATACCCATTCATCATCACTTCTATTTCCTTTATCAGATTCATCATCTGTCACACCTTCATCAACAACATAATAACACTTTTTTGAAATCTAGGCTTGTTATGTCTTGGTTTAGGAGCTCTTTCTAGACACCTTGATGCAAAATGACCTATCTTATTGCAAGAAAAACATTTAAGAGGAAATTTTCCTTCATACTTACCTTTTCCTCTCGGTACTCTCTTGACAATAAGTGCTTCCAGCTCTTCCATCTCTCTTTCTTCTTCCTCAATCTGTCTGATTTCATCCTCATACTTGAATGTCTTTCTAGATGAACCCTCACTCAGATTATATCTCTGTCTATCTCTTCCAGAAGTAGTGGCCTTAAATGCAAATTCAACCTTAGGAAGGGCATCACCAAATTCACTCAACTCAAAATCAATCAGCTTACCAACCAACGTATCTCTGGTTATATTTGTTACAGTTCAGAGCTCTTCAATAGCACTAGCTTTGAATTTGTAAGAATCGGGCAGGGATCTAAGCACTTTAGCAACAATCTCATATTTGTCTATCTGTCCGCTAGCACATCTAATACCACACATGGGTTCATTCACTCTTTGCATAAAAGTATTAATGTTCTCATCATCACCCATTCTCAACCTTTCATATTTCCCTTTTAGACTCTACAACTTAGCAATCTTCACATTAGTATCACCTTCATACAAGGTTTCCAACTTTTTCCAGATCTCATTTGTAGTCTTCAAATCCATAACATTTTTCATCTCAAAATCAGTCAAAGCACTCAACAAAGCTTCCTTAGCCTAGATATTATACTCAACATCTCTAATATTAGCAGTAGTAGTAGGACCATTATGAGGAATAACATACCTATTATATGTAATGCTCCAGTAGGGTTCACCAATGCATCTCAAATGACAATCCATTTGAGTCTTCCACAAAGAATAATTTGTTCCATCAAATCTCAGACTATCCTTCTTGTAACTTTCCATCCTGAATCACCTTAAGTTGTTAAATTTCTTCCAAGGAACCTACTCTGATTTATTGGCAACACAAGGGTAAACAACTGAGAGGGGGGGGTGAATCAGTTGTCACAAAAATTCAAAACTTATTCAACTTGTTAACCTTATTCTTACATCTGATAATTAACCATGAAAGCATAAATCATCAATACACAGAAACACACATAACACCAAGATTTTTTATGTGGAAACCTTGTTAGGGGAAAAACCACGGTGGGGGTCAGTCCACAAGATTATACCTTGTTAAAAGTATAATGAAAATGAAATATGGGGAATGCACATGCATTCAGGAACACTGCCTAGAGCTCATTGCTCAATTACAAAGAAAGACAAATTGTCTTATAGAAAGATTCAGATTACAACCATCTAGATTTTGAATTGAGAAAATAGCATCTGCTAATGCTTGATTATAGTTCCGGTTAATCACATAAACACTTCTTCAATCTTCTTCACTCTTTGCTCTGCATTCAAATGATTATGACATTATTCACATACACGCACATAAGCACTCCATTGCACACTACAATTTGAATGAAAAATCACTCTTATATATATCTGCAACAAGAAGTTTCATCGCTTCATGTCAGCTTCAACAAAATAATAAATTGAATATAAACTGTCGGCCCAAAACATTTAAGATTATTAATGCAAATCAACCAAGGTTTGCCACAACCTAGTGAAAACCCAATCAACATCTCCAACATGAAAACACTTCAATTAATTACTCCTCGAAGATCGATAACATGCTACAAACACCATGTTGGCCAAGAACAAGAAAAACATGAACATGCAAGAGAAAATCGCCAATCACGAGCACAACGATCAATACAAATGTGCAACAAAGATAAAGCACAATCTAGAAACATCCACAAACATTACAAAATAGCAGAGAAGCATCTGCAACAACTGAACTAACTAAAATAGCCTCATCTTCAATCAGAAACACCAACTGAAGCAACAAAAAAACTGTCAAAATGAAATTATTTATAACTCGATCAAATCTTCACGCAGATCTCTGAAACTCGACGTGGATAAACTAGATACACTCAACAACAAACCATTTAGTCGACAACCTTTTATCATCAACATGAAAAAATTACCAACATACTGAACTTCACTTCACTACTGACAACCTGCAACTCATTTATTGCAATTTTCTCAATATCCTCGACATATACAACTTCAAGTGAATTAATGCTAATAGTGTTGACATCAATGACAACCACATATCAGCAGCACAACCACAATATCTAACAAATGGCTATGTGAGTCAATAGATGTATATTGTTATATGTGTATGTATAGATATGTGTAATACGCGCATGAATGGGAGTTGTGTTAGATACAGTGAAAACAATGTGTTTCAAACTTATCTAATTGATAGATATGTGGATTGGCATGTATATTAAGCAGTTGACATATATATTTATATGAATACTAATGAGTCCAGTTTATGACTCAATTTTGATAGAGGTTTATTGTCTATTTGCTATTGTTGTCATAGACTTTAATACTTGGATGTTGACCTTTTTATAATATTTCCTCAAAACCATAGACATTGGGCCTAAGCTTATTTTTATGATCTTTAATGACATTGATATGCTATATGAACTATCTGTGTTGATTTTACATGTGGATTAATGAATGCTAATTTAAGATAGCTATGGATATGCAATTGTTGTGCGTACTAATATTGTTTTGTAGATATAATTAGCAGCCTACAAAATTGAAGAAGATTCTGCCAGCTGGTCATTCGCCATAACGATCAACAAGGTGATCACTCAAAGGTCAATGGAGGGAAGACTATCGACAGTGGGAGATTCCTCATTTGAATCAAAAATGTAACAACCTTGTAAACGGTCTTAATTGTCTGTTGAGTGAATATAGGCGTTACTGTTGTGCTAAATCTGCGTTAAGGCAAACATGCATGACTAGATTTTGCGCATGCGTAACCACCTCTCCACTTTCTATGCTTTCCCTAAAATGGTGTCCTCCTAATTTGTTGGAGTTGACTACCTTGCTAGGTGATTAGTTAGTAGTTTTTCTTCCTATAAATAAGACTCAAATGCTCCTTCAAAAGAGGTTGCTTAATCTGATGATGTATTCACATTCTTAGTTTTTCAAGCAATACAATTATTTTGCTCCATTGTACTGTTGTTTTCCAATGAATAAAATGAAGTTATAAGTTTGTGCATCTAAGTTTACATTTGTCTTAAGGAATACTCATCCAAGGGGGCCCACTTGGTGAGCATTACATCCTTTAGCTTAGTCATTACTTTCTGCTGAATAATTAATTAAGAATTTGGCATTGACTATTCCTGCAGCCACTAGAATTCCATTCTGTGACTATTCCTGCAACCAAAGTAGACAAAGTAGTTTTCTATTTGTTCGCTCAGATTTTCATTTCTATCATGCATTTTAGCTCAATATAGTTGTTGGTTGATGCTCATCGCTTATGTTATTTCTTTCCAAACAATTTACTTTCAGTATTATGTCTTTCTTAGCTGTAGGATGAGTATGGCTACTTTGGATCCTTAGTGCACATACTATGTTGAACCATTTCGAGTTCATGTCCTCGGGTTGAGAAGTTAAATGCACTTTCATGATGATTGAGATACCTATTTAGGTTAGATGTCTAATCTCCGAATCACAACTGTAAGGGCTTAGTTATTAGATCATTGTAGGACGCCAACATTTTTTTGGCGTTGTTGTTGGGGATGGTGTCAAACTAGGGAGCTCTTTGGAGTCATTGATAGTTTTTCTTGCTGTAGTATTTCTGAAAGTTTATTCTTAATATACCCCTCATTTAGGAAAGTAATGATCCACCATTCTTTTCCCAATTCTTTGTCTGAGCTGGCTGATAGTGAGTTGATATCGTATGCATAGAGGAAGGAGGAGAGATGCTCATGGGAGATTCCTTCCTAATAATCCTGATCCATTCCAGCTAGTTGAGTATTAGAACCTGCCAAGAGAAGAAGAAGAAGAAGAAGAAGAAGAAGATCCACACCCCTTTGCTGATACATTTCCTGATCTGACTAGTTCTGAAATTTCCTCTGAAGACCAGAATCAGTTTGAAAATCCCTTTGCTTTGGAACTACACCAGGTAGGCATGGGTGATGCAAATAGAAATAGACCTAACCAACCAGCTTTTCCTTTCCCCATTTTTCATCAGAATGAAGTTGAAAACCTCAAAAATATCCCTACTTCAATCCTTCCTAAGTTATATGGACTTGTCACAGAAGATCCTGATACTTTCTTGTTTGAGTTTAACATAATCTATAGGAGTTATGACTATAACATCATGGAAACAAAATGGGATTAAAGCAATAACAATCTAATCAAACTCGAATCATAAACTAAAGCTAAACAATAAAGCACAAAGGGAATTATAAACATAGACAAAGAGCGATCTCACCTAGTATCTACATCCTTCCATGAATGACCTTGATTGTCCTTCTCCATTTCGCCGTGATGGTATTCTTGCCCTTAGATTTTCAGTATGTGTGCAAGTATAGCCTTGATATATGTGATTATAGCAAAATATCAAATATTAACAAGTGCTCCAAAAGTCATACAATTTTGGGAGGAGTTGAAATGATGAAAGTGAGGTCAATTTATAAAAAAATGATCATTCAAATGAGAGGCTGAGATCGAAAGATAGACGAACGATTCAGATTAAAGGATTCAACATGCATTAAGATAAGTGTTAGTACTGACATGAGTGATAAAACCTAAGAATAAAGATCAAGATTAAATAATAATTTAATCTCTAGTTGAAAGTATTTGAAAATTAGAAGAATAATGTTTGCATGACAAAGATAAAGATAAAATAGCAGAAACAATCTATTCGAACGCACACATAAATTAATTAATTAAATAAAGATATTTAATTAATAAATGTGTACATGCATACGAGTTAGAACTAGATAATTGACTGGTTATGACATAAAGTTTATTTGTGAAAGACACTCAGACATTAAATCAGGAGATAACTGACTGATTTAAATAGATCTTGAGTCAAGTGGAAATGAATACTTAGATAAGTTAAACAATTATCTAAATATAGAGGAATATGTTCAAAATAGACTTTTATGAATTAAATGATTATTTAATTCAAGATTCGACATTTAGGGATTAATTAATTGAGTAAAGAAAAGGTTAAATGAATAATTAAATAATTAAAGTATTTATTTAATTATAGTTGAAAATATGATAAGGATAAATTAAATAAGAATTTATTTAATTTAATAAAGAGGATAAAGTTAATTAGTGACGTAATTAAATAAAGAACATTTATTTAATTAATCAGGATTTGAATAAAGACAATATGAATTAATTAAATAATTAAGTTTATTTAATTAATAGAAGAATAAATGTTTGAATGAATCAATTAAAAAATTAAAATTTATTTAATTAATAGATGAGAAAAGAGTTTAGAAAGTAATTAAATAATTAACATTATTTAATCACGACCATGAAAATACAAATTATGAAGAAATTGAAGTCACAGGCTTAGACCAAATTTTAGTGTCTACATTTTGCCCCTCTTTGATACAATGTCATTTCGGTGTTGTGTCAAAGAAAATTGATAAAAAACATGCCCCAGTCGTGCCCCAGTGTAAAATAGGTGAAGGTATGCCCCCTTGGGAAAATTGACAAATGTTTGAAAAATTTCAAAAAATTTGGAAATAGTCGCGATTAGTCAATTTGATAGCCAGAAATGCAGTGGAGTTGACATAAATGAGTTTCGAGGTGTTTGGTAAGTGTACGGGTCAATAGAAGTTGGAAGAATACGCAACCAATAGACAAGGCTGGAGAAAATGCCACCCAAAACCCTAGGTATATATAGAAATTAGGTGAAAATCCAATTCATTTTCACCCTGCAAGTTTAGAAATTGAGATTTTTGCTTTGGACCTTCTGGCCACTATGTCTCCAGTTCCACACTTGCAACATCGTGGTTATCACATTTGGACCTTCAGACAACCTGCAGATGCGGGCCCCCCGGTATGTAGTTGGAAATCGTCTCTTGATTTTTTAATTTTCACGCTTTTCGATGCATTTAATTTATCTTATTGTCATGCATCATTTTATGAAAGCACCGCATATGCATGTGTTTTCGATGCATGTGTATGCGAAACACCGCATATGTAGAATCCCGTAGAAGGATAGTGTAGGTGTTTTGAAAGATGAACACATTTGTTTTTTATTTCAACGCATGTGTAGGTTTGCATCGCATACATAGTTAGCAGTAGCGCATGTAGCATTTAACAACGCATTTGTTTTTTAAGATGCATTTGCATGTTGTATGGTCATTGTTTGGGCGTGATTTGACAGTTGTAAGCATTTGCATTTTGAACCCCATTTGCATATGATAATGACGCATGTAGTTATTTGTAACGCATTTGCAAATTTAAATGACGCATTTGAGATTTTGCAATGCATTTGAAAATGAAATGACGCATTTGACTGGCAGAGAATTTTGAAATTCTGGACTATGATAGGTTGTTTGATTTTGACATGAGGCATGCATTATGCCATTGTAGGTTGTATTAGATTCGATATATACTAGGGATTTGAGACCGTTGACCTTTGGCTTTCGAGATCGGCTGTGGAGCGAGGAGAGATGGTTCCTGTGGCACTTGGGTCTGCACCATGTGACTTTCATGCCCACTATTCAGGCAAACTGAGGTCGACCGACTGCTCTTTGCGAGCGCTGGCACTTTGAGACATCGTCTTTTCATCTGCTCACAGGTGAGGCGATGGTTACATTAGAGGATGTGTATAGGATATTGAGGCTACCGATTAGAGGAGCCAGAGTGATGTATGATACACAAAGGGGATTTGCTGAGATGTGTAGAAACTATCCCCATAAGGACATTAGACAATTAGGGATAGATCACTATGAGGTTAGATGACATGTTTTAGCGTAGAGATATGGTAGATTAGATTGTTTATTGTGTACATTAATTGGAGGGGTGGTTCTTCCTGACCGCCGAGGTCATGGATTTCCAATAGGATGGGGCGAGATGCTAGTAGGCATGTTAGAGAGGCGAGTGGTTTATGCTTGGGGCCCTTGTTTGCTAGCCATGTTGTACTTCCATTTGCATGATATTTCCTATAGAGAGGCACAGTCCATGAGTTATGGTACCACGCTCCTGATGGTATGGGCGTGGGAACACATAGCTATTTTTCGTTTGCCTGTTACAACCGAGCTGCAGTAGGGATCACCTTATGCCTTTTGTTATGCGGGGGAAAACACCTAGACACATGTTGGTGATATTGGTTTTTTCAGACATGCCATCGACATGATGGTTTAGTTTATTTGGAGGCCCTACATGGATTGCCCATAGTGGCTAGATGAGGATAGAAACTTGACATTCTGCCATCAGACACAGTATTTGGTTGGGAAAACAGTTTCACATGTGCACATTATTGAGAGACATTTTCCAGATCGGGTATTGCGACAGTTTGGAGAGGTTCAAGATGAGCCTCAAGGATGAGCCAAGTATGCCAGATCTTCCAGAGAGGTGACTTTGTTGGGACCTGAGATTCTTGTAGTGACAACAAAGGTAGATATTGATGCCTTACAGCTGATATGGTGGGGTTGGAGAGGCGGAGTAGTAGATCTAGGTACCACAGATACATATGAGCATTGGTGGGCCAATCATAGGCCTGTGCCGTTCACAAATCCAAACCAGGATGCTCCTGTAGAGATGCACGAGACATGACAACAAGGTAGGCATGGGAGAGTTAGAGGTAGTGGTAGGGGGAGACACGGTCACAGGGGACGAGGCCCACATTTGTCACATATCCACGAGGAGGAGAGGGAGGGAGAGGATGTTCCCATGCTCAAGGTTGGCGGAGGTGAGGAGGAGGTTGATGTTGAGGTTGGTGGAGAGGAGCATGTGGGAGAGGAGGACATTCTAGATGAGCATGCAAAGGAGGAGGTGGGTAGGGAGGAGGCAAAGGTAGATGCTCTTGGTTTGCTTTCTGGCTACCAGGATGATGATGATGAGGAGGAGATGGATGACCAAGAGCGAGAGCTTTGAGACAAGATTCTGGAGGAGTGGCAGGATGATGGGATGAAGTAGCCACAACAGGATGACATAGGTCCTATTGATCAGGATACAACAAATCTACGTGCCTAGGTAGCATCCCTTGAGGAGAGGATGAGGGCTCTGATGGTAGAGTGAGACTCATTACAGATGGAGAGGGACATGGCCTACATGGACAAGGACCAGGGCATAGTTTGGAGACAGGAGACTGAGCAGAGGTTCACAGAGATCTGAGCTCTTTACAGTGGGCCGTCTGATGCTTTTTCATGGGAGTTGGTTAGAGTAGTGGAGAGAGCCTCATACTACAGGGATCTATATGAGGGAGAGGTTCTGCCTGAGAGACAGGCTCCCAGTTTTTCTCAGGCACATAGCAGCAGGTCCTAGAGCAGGACTCAGAGCAGGAAAATGAGTATAGAGGGGGTTGAGGGACCTCATAGATATGTGCCATATGACAGGCCTCCTTCTGCACATAGGGCATCAGGATTCCACCATCAGTCATCTTCAAATTCTCCACATGGGAGCAGTGGGAGTTCCAGATATATTCAAACTTGAATTTACATGTAATCATAACTAGAATAAAGAATAGTTTTACCTCATAGGTGGAAAGTCATAACCATAACATGGAGTTCACTACATCTAATATGTTGATGTCGATCTTCACGAGACTCGGTGAGTCTTCTACTACAGAGGGACAACATCATTCGAGTGTTTTTCCTCCAACCACGGACTCAAGTGGTCCCCCGCACACTTCCTCTCTGGAAGTGCCCCAGCCCTTCACGAAGGGTAAAGATAAAAGGAACTGTCAAGTTTCTCCATCTGAGTCTCAGTGATGTGTCCTACAAAACTCAATTGACCATACAACTCTAGATCCCTTCTAGCTAAGTATGATCATTTTGATTGGTCATGCCATCTAGACACACACCTCTGACTTGTGTTGGGACTGTCTCATCCTATAGTTTACTTACTTTATTTGGTTCTCTAGACACAAACTAGTCTATATAGAAAATCCATTCTAGCCAATCTGACTTAGAACTAATCCTTAATCTAGGATATTCAATCAATGTAAAGATTTAGGTATTTTCAAACCTTTTAAAAGTCCCTTATTGCATTCTTGCAATATCTAGGGTTTATGACTTCCTGTCATTTACTCTCAAGATTCCATACCCAACATCTTTGAAATGTTAAATCAAGTTTCAACATTATCGTATAATCTTTTAAGATGTTATAAAGACTTCCTGTCCTATTCTATGGTTTTCTCGACCTTTCATTGTCAATCAAAATATATAAGTACAATGTCATATTCGACATAAGAGTTATAGATTTCCTATATCCTCCTTGTTTCAATTCTAGGGTTTAGCTTCTCTAACCCAATACATGGAAATATCAAGCATCCTTGTTCTTCAAAGATAATAGCATTTACGAAGAAAAACATAAGAGCAATTACTTCTATTCTTACCCAGACGACTTAGCATTTCTCAAATTGACATTTCATATAACACGAATAAGCATGATATCTGAGGAATATCCTCATTGATATATATATACCTTAATGAGTGTCGTTACTTCTCATAGCTAGTACTTTGACTAAGTTCAATCCTTCAACATTAATAGGTTAGATTCGTAAGAGACAATAAATTGCTTCCAACTTCCTTGTCTACTCAATTTTATTCACATTCAAATAAGGATAGGGTATAAACTCATATGATTATCATCCTTTACATAAGTATTTTGCATATACCTATAACAACAATCTCAAGTACAATAGACATGTAGGTTGAGTTTCGGTCTCCCAACATCCCCTTCTCAAAGTTGGTTACGACATTGATACCAAGTATTGGAATAATGAAATTCCTTTATACACATAGTTCTAATAAGTTCAATCATTCATATATAATAAGGTCCATACTTTCGATCTCATACTATGTCTATACCGTTGAGCTGATTAAAAAGTCTCATTCTTGAAATAAAAGAGCATTTGGATGTCTCCTAGCATACCCATCCTTGAGAGGGTTTAACATAAGAAGAAAGATGCTTATCATAAGGTTGACTAGTTTCTTTTTCTTAAAAGCACCTAATACCGAAGGTTTGGCTTAGGATCATTCCCATAATAACCTTAGCTCTTTGATGGGAATCTATCCCTTCCTATAATTTAGGCATCCCCTCAATAATCTCAAAATATAATTAGAGCAATAACTCAATCTCAAACTAGATTGTCAAGATGAAGGCAATAAATAATATATCCTAGTATCTTAAATAATCTTGCGCTATCATGCCACATCAACACCTCGATCTTATATGACATTGAGACAAATAAAAATTTGGCTCTAAAATGTGCAAGGCTGAATAAGTCTTCAGCCAAGGAAAATTACATTTATTTTCAAAGCCTATCAGCTAGACATAGTCACAATAAAACATTCAAGTACGTTGGCCCATTTCAAAACAAGTAATGGTCTATAAATAGATTCCAAATAATAAATTTCTTAAATGGAACAACAAGGCTTATATGCAATGAACAAAGCTTATACCATAACCATTATTCACAGTAAAGTGATCTCACCTCTTACCGAGCCATAAATTTTATCCAAAAACGACCTTCTCTTTCAACATCTCACCTTCTCTACTCATCGTTTTTCTTTCCAAGAGCATGCATGATATTCCACTCCCTTATCTCGATGGTGAAAGCCTTCTCCTCTTGTCATGCCGTCATGCGATATCAAGACTTTGATCTAACAGTAAGCATTAGCAACTACGCCTCCTCCTTTCTTTGTGTTAAGCATCATTATTTTATATGGTTTCTCCCCTGTGGAATACCTCCAGACTGGGATCCAACACACAAGCACTCTTGATAGCTTTCGTAAGCATTTGAGAATAGTCTTCTCACATGGTATAGGAGAATAATTTCCCCGATCTCTTCTCCCTCTTTTCATAACTAAATTCCCCTCCTAAGCACCTTTATTCCCCGATAAGAATGGATGTATCCTCCGAAATACTCTTTGCAAGAATCTGTTATTCCAACTGTATGTTAGCCTTTACTTTGAGTGTACTCTTAAACATTATTATCTTCACAACCGCCGGTCATGACGTTCTTGTGCGGCAAGATGCAGATCTTTGAACTATTGACTCCGTCTAGAGCACTCTAAAACTCCATGTCGATGCTCCCCAAAGCTTATAGATGAACAACCCGTAAGTCTTCTCAATCTCCCCAGAAGAAAATAAAATAGTTTCCATCTATTTTGTTGGTGGTTAAATCTGTTTCATTCCATACGTTGGCCAAGAGAGACGTTCTCTCACAAAGGTCGAGGATTAACATGATGGTCCTTTCCAAAATACTTAGGGATTATTACCCCATCTTAATTTGTATGCCTATTTTCTAGGAAACTACCTCCCTTAACAAAGGTGGCATGAATGGTTTCTCCCACTAAGCCAACTACCACGATCAAAGCTCACACAATCATGACACTTGCAAGACTATGGTGAGCTCCAAGCTCCCATTAGTT
Organism: Sequoia sempervirens; assembly: GCA_007258455.2. NCBI lineage: Eukaryota > Viridiplantae > Streptophyta > Pinopsida > Cupressales > Cupressaceae > Sequoia > Sequoia sempervirens. The sequence goes on from VDFB02005333.1 coordinate 20,208, forward strand.
ATGATGTCCACTATATCATTTTTAAAGCTTGAAAATCTATTTCCAACAATAAATTAGTGTATCACAGCCTTTCAAGGCTCATGTAGGCATTAGAAACAAGATGATATCCTTTTGAATTCAAAACGTGCTCCTCACGTAAGAGTTGAGCTAAACAATAAGCTCTACGGCTAGATTAGCCGTTTAGAATAATTTCATATTATATATAATATATATTAAAACTTCCAAGTTTAATATCAACTTTACCATACAAGGTCAATGGCATTCACTATTAATTGACACACAAGCGAAGTCACCCCGTCAATATGCACTTTCAATATTATCATCATGATCAACGTTCCTATGCAATATCCCAAAGAGTTATTTTTTGTTGCAACAGTTTATGCATGTACGTATGTATATATACATACTTGAACGTAAATGTTGTATGTTGACAATATTTATGTCTTTGTATGCACATATGCATCCATGCACCCATCTATACGTGTATGAGTACATATGCTTACCTTATTGACAAGGTATACCTATATACATATATTCATTTGTTTTATATAACAAAAGAGAGTTAATAACCCTTAAGAGAATCATATCAACACAAGGGTCGAATAATCGGTTACTATCGACAAGCTTCTAAACACGATAAACAACAAGAACTAGACTTAAACGACATCAAAAACTTATCGAATCAAGAAATAAACTTATACCAAAAGGGTCGAGTATCCCTTACCCGTCTCAACTAGATTCACCATTTTGCATCAACACTAGACCTAAGATGGCAACAACCTGTTCTTTTCCTTGTATCTATATCCTTCTCTCCAATGATGCTCTCGCTCCCTTTCTCGGAGGGCAGAAACCTGATTCCTGAATGCAACTTTCCATCACCAACTAAAAATTAGTGCATTAATAATCATTTCATAATCCTCATGAAGTCATCTCATCTTGACAACTTTTAAACACATGAAAATTTTAGTGAAATAAATGTAACTCAAGATACATTGATTTTTCTAGACATTTTTCCTATACATCTAATCATTGAATCATGCGTATTCATCTACTAATTACTTCAAAAGTAAAAATTAAAACGGAGATAAAGTTAGGCATGTAACAAACATGTATTGATATTTATTTGAGACATTGTATTTTGATCATAGAGCCTGCGGGCTTCATATTTATTGATACATTATGACATTGTGATGTGACACTTTTTGAGTGATATATATATATGATTTTGGGGGCGATTCCTATGATATGCAATTCTATTTTGATTATGCAGTATTTTATTTATGCACGTGTTCTATATTATATGTTATTGTCTATGTGATATGTAAATGTTATGGATGATCATATTATGCAACCTATGATGTGATTTTTATTCTATATGGTGATGTATGCATTGATTTATTATGGTATCATTGGATGTTATAATGAATGCATTGATTTCTTATGCTTTTCTTATGCAATCTATGATAATGAATGCCTATTATGCCATGATTTCCTAGATATGATAGATGCCTATGTTTTTGTGTTTTTGAAATGCAAGATATATGTATGATTTTTACATGATGTTTCTAACATGAATGCATATGGAGGATGTTTTATATTTTTGTGTGTCACAAGACTCTGTCATAATGCAAGAAAGAAGAAATGTTAGTGTGAAAAAAAGATGAATAATAAAATTCATGGTTGTTAGTATTAGCAATCTTCGATATTTTTCCGAATCACAAAAGGCTTTGCACTTTATCATCATTGAGCGATAACTAATAAAAATGGAGACAAACACCATGATATGAAATAGATCAAGGTGTGCAACGTCATCCACCTACTAACAACAGACATTCGCAAACAAGGATTGTCTTAACTCATACTAAGGGCACAGTTGCCCCAGTCTTTTTGTCAAGACAAACCACAAATAAAAAATAAATAAAAGATGGGTCATGAGACGTCATCACTCCTCTAAATCCTTCATGGGACATCCTTGAGGAAACTAGTAATATGACTCAAAATCCAAAGTTAAAAGACAATCGACAAACAACAGTCAAAGAAAATAGAATTCTGATACATCATTGCTTCTCTAAATCCTTCATGGGACATCCTTGAGAAAACTAGTAATAGGATTCTAAATTAAAGCCAATAAAATGATAAGATAAACAAGCCACAAATTCAAAAAGCCAATAAAATATTTTCCAAAACTTGATCTGTTTGTTTGATAATATGATTGATTGATAAGCCCTGATTTTAGGAGAGACACCTATCAAATAAGACGTTGAGTCTGGTTTCAAGTTTGAGACTATCTGTATAAGGCATGACAAAAGCCTAGTTTCAAAAAGACATGTATCATATAAGACGTTGAGTTTGATGCCATTGATGTGATAACTTGTGTAAGGCCATGTTGATTTGTTTGACAATGTTTGTATCCAGGAAGGACTCATCCTGTATAAGACATAGGTTTGATTGTTGTGTTGATATTTGTTTTTAGGAAGGACACATCTTGTAGTAGATTTAAGTTGATTTGTTTTGTTTGTTGCTTTGGCAATTTTTTTGATTTGACTTGATGTGACTGTTGACTTGTTGATCTTGTTGATGCGTGACTTGACATGATGTGCATAAAATTGACTATGTGTGATGATGAACACTAAAGGACTAACCTAGTGCGGCCTTGGGGGCTCGTCAATTGATGGCCTTGCCTACATTATACACACAAAGAACTCATAGTTCGACTAAAATTTGACTGACAAGATTGATTGAAAAAAGCTATGATTTATTTACAAATATAAGACGTGTGTGATAGTGAATGTGACAAACCCTAATGGACTGACCTAGTGGGGCCTTAGGGGCTCATCATTTGATGGCCTTTCCTACGTTATACATGTAGAGACCTCATAGTTTGACACAACCAATGACCTTTTCATATAGACAATGGATTGAATCATGATTTTATATAGACAAACTTAAAAGTATTGACCTAATGCCTCAAGGGCACATCAGTAGATGGCCTTGCCTACGTCCAGTCACAGAGGCAACGTAGTTCAAAAATTGACAAAGAATGACATGTGCGACTGACTCTAAGTTTGTTTTTGGATTTTTGACATATTTTGATTTTTGTCTTTTTGAAGTTTTCCAATTTTTTTGGATTTTCTTAGGACATTTTGTAATATTTTTGGATTTTTCGATGGTTTTACATCTTTAGAACAACCAATCTTAGAACCAATATGACGTAGGTCAAGTGCTTTCCCCCAGTCGAGCATAAGACCAACTGGTTATGAATAGGATGGGATGGGGGATTTGAATTGCACTCGATGTCAATCGTTCCAAGTTATGGAAAAGACAACCATTTTATTATGAAAGGTATGTACAAGGAATGGATGGGAAAGATAGGCGATATGTACAGGGATAGATAATATGTACAGGGATAAGCGATATGTACAGGGAAGTCAAATTAGAATGATAGTAGACAGAGGAGAGAGTCAACTACACATGGCGCCTGTTTGCCAGGTTTTCACCATGGTACTTATCCAAAGCACCACCAAAGTGGTTTTCACTATTGGACAACTTATTTCTCTTTACTATTTTCTTTATTTTTTTGATTTTTTTTATGTTACCAAGATGCCTGTTTGCTAGGTTTTCACCTAGGTAACGATTTTTTTGTATTTTTGATAATTAAGACAAGGCTCTCAAAAGCTATGCATAGAACTTCTTCAGATGAAGACTATTGATAGGTGCTAAAAAATGGTTCTCCTTCAAGAGTAGAGAGTTGATATGCTCCTGATCCAAAGGCTTCTATGACAATGTAGGGTCCTAACCAGTTAGGTTCAAACTTTCCTGGTTTGTCTCTTTCAGCTTGATTCTTAGGGTTCTCCATTAAGACCAGGTCACCAATGTCAAAATTTCTATTCAAGACCTTCCTGTTGTAGCTGCGACGAAGATGATTTTGATATGCTTGGAGATGATCTAATGCCTTATGCCTTCATTCATCTAGGAATTCTAGCTCTTGTAGTCTTGAAATTTAGTACTCTTCATCGTCAATATGCCCTTTCAAGGATACCCTCAGGGAAGAAATCTCGACCTCAATAGGAAGAATGGCCTCAAAACCAAATACTAAAGAATATGGAGTGGCACTAGTGGGAGTATGGATGCTTGTGCCATAAGCCTACAAGGCTGGATTAAGCTGTAAATGCCAATCATGATCAACATCATTAACAATTTTTTTGAGGATTCTGATGATAGTTTTATTAGATGCCTCAGATTGGCCATTACCTTGTGGGTAATATGGGGTGGAAAAATGATGTTGGATATGGAACTCTTCACAAAGATGAAAAAATTCTTAGTTCTTGAATGGACGACCATTATTTGTGATTATGGATTGAGGTACACCATACCGACAAATGATATAGTTCAAGATAAACTTAGAGATCTATGTGTCGGTGATGTAGGTCATGGGAATAGCCTCAATCTACTTCGTAAAATACTCAGTGGTGGTAATGATGAACTTATGGCTGTTGTATGATGTGGGATGTATCTTACTTATGAGGTCGAGTCCCCATTAGGAAAAGGGCCATGGTGATGTTATGGGACAAAGATCCTACACTGGTGCATGTATCAAGTCTCTGTGTACTTGAAATTAGTGACATTTCTTGAAAAAGATATATGAGTCCTTTTCCATGGTAGGCCAATAGTAACCCAGTCTCATAATCTTCTTAGCTAAGGTAGGACCGCTAGAATGGGATCCACATATACCCTCATGTACCCCACACAAGGTTGCTTGTGCTTCATCAGTATCGAGACATATTAACAGGGTATTATCTAAGGCGCGTCTATAAAGTGTGTCTCTGATGATGGTGTACTTGGCTGATTTGTGGAGAAATCTCCTACGTTGGTTATTAGAAAGGTTAGGGGTTATGATCTTGGTATGGAGGTAGTCATAGATATCCTTATACCATGGGGAATCAGGACGAACAATATCACATACCATCTCCGAATCTAGGATGTCATAAGTAGGGACCAAAAGTTGTTCCACCAAGAACTCAAATTTAGGCACATTGCTAGGTATGTCCAAGAGTGAAGCAATAGTAGCCATGATGTCTGCTGCCCTATTTAGAACATGAGGTATTTGATGAAAGCCAACCTTGTCAAAGTACTCCTTAAAGCTATCTTCCATGCGTTTGTAGGGAGCAAGCTTTTCATCCTTAGTCTCATAGTTATCATTTACCTGTCAGATTACCAATTGAGAATCACCATAAACCTGTAGGTTCTTGATCTTCCATTTGACTGCCATGCATAATCCTATCACAAGATCCTCATAGTCTGCTATGTTGTTGGTACATGGAAAGGCTATCCTAAATGACTTAGGGATAAAATCACCTTGTGGTGTAATAAACAATATACCAGCCCCTAAGCCATGATTTGTATGGGACCCATCAAAGTATAGTTTCCATGTCGTGCCTGTGTCAATGGTGAATATAAACTCATCTGGAAAATTTGTGACTAAAGGGTGATTTGCTTGTATTGGCCAATTGATCAGCAATGACTTGTCCCTTGATAGCTTTCCTCTCTATGTACTGGATATCATACTCACTAAGTATCATAACCCATTTGGCTAGTCACCTTGTTAATGCTGCTTTGCTTAGGAGATATTTTAGAGGATCCATCTTCACAACTAGCATTGTTTGGTGATTTAACATATAGTGCCTTAGTTTTTGAGTAGCAAATACTACCAAAAGACAAGCACGTTCAATGGTACTGTAGTTAAGCTCATAATCTACCAAGGTGCAACTGATGTAGTATACTTCCCTTTCATGACCTTCATTGTTGTTTTGTGCTAGCAGTGCTCCTAGTGATGAATGTGTTGTTGAAATATAGAGAATCAACGGTCATCCCTCAACAGGTGGCATTAAGACCAGTGGTGTGAGTAGATAATCCTTAATCAGTTGAAAGGCTTCCTGGCATTTACCTGTCCATACAAAGGATATTCCTTTTCTAAGTAAATGTTGAAAGGGTTGTCTTATCTGCTAACAACACTATGAATCTTCTGATGGATTGCAGTCCCCCTTGTAATGTCCTTAGTTGGATGAGATTAGTTGGTGGAGGCATGTCTATGATTGATTTTACCTTGGATGGATCCACTTCAATGCCTCATCTAGAAATGATATACCCCAAAAGCTTTCTTGATTTCACTCCAAATACACATTTCTTCAGATTTAGTCTCACTTTATACTCTTCTAGCCTTTAAAATATCTTGTCTAAGACATGTAAATGATCAACCCTTGTCAAGGATTTAGAAATAATATCATTGACATAATCCTCCATAAGAGTGTGTATAAGGTCATGAAAAATAGTGGTCATAGCATGCTGATATGTTGCTCCAACGTTTTTGAGTTCGAAGGGCATAACATTCCAACAATAAGTTCCCCAAGGACATGTGAAAGTTGTTTTAGGCTGGTCTTCAATTGCAATTCTGATCTAATTATATCCTAAAAATCCATCCATAAGGGACAACATCTCAAACCCTTCGGTCATGTCTACTATTATGTCAATGTTGGGCAAAGGGAAGTCATCTTTAGGGCAAGCCTTGTTGATATCTCTGAAATCCATACAGATACAAATGCCCCTTACTAGTTTTACACCTGGTTGTAAGGGAAAGTGATGTAGTACAAGTTCAGGATCCAGCCCTGACATGTCAGCATATGACTAGGAAAAAATAATGTTTGTGTAAAGAAGTCACAAAATTCTGGCTACTCTGCTTCTGTCAATGATGTTGCAACATATACCAATCGGGGATTCTCTTCTGTGCCTATGTTGACTTCCACCAATTCTTCAACTAGCATGGGTAACTTTTCCTGAGCAACTGGGAGAATGTTCAAACCTCCATCCTTAGGTGCCTCAGAGAGGTTTTCACCTTCGGATGCACCCTTATTTTTTGCTTTTTCATTATCTAAAGGAACCTTTCGGTTTTCACCTAGAGACTCATCATTTTTATCTTTGTCATTATTTTTCTTATTTTTGAGACTGGAGGGTTGAACAGATTCCCAAAAGTATGCCATGTTGTCCAAGTCAATGGTAAATCTAGCCTTGTGATCACCACTAGGTATGCCTTCTCGTAGTCCCAAGAACTCAACAATTGCTTCGTCATTCTCAAAAACATCTAAGACGAGTGTGTCTTGTTGGTCCCAATTGATGAGCTAGGGATAAACTAAAGGCATGTCATCATTGGAGTTGTCAAAGCTCAACGGGGTCAAGGTAAAAGTTGAGTTGTTCATATAGTCACAAAATTTTAGTACCAAGTTCTCTTTTCTCTTTTGGTTAGATCTAGTTGGATTCTGAGGTGGGCCTAATGCCAAGGTTTGGTTATCTGAAACAAATTTATCAGGTTCCCAAGAGGTAGGATCAAGAGATTCCCAGTAGTAATATTTAAACCATTCCTCTTTTGTCAAAGTCTTAGGTGGACAGGAATTCAAAGGATTTGGTGAGGATTTCATCATTAAGTCAAGTTCTCCAATTTTTTTATCAAGGTCCATGGCAGAGGTGGAGGATAGGGAATCCCACTCATATTCGTTTGAGTCAAGGGAATCACAGTAGGGTTGGTCAGATGGTTTGTCGGATGTCTCGATATCTTTAGAAGCACTTACTTCCTCCAGTAAAGGTGATGTGGTACTAGGAACGCCAATCTTAATCGGTTGAAACCCAAAACCTAGGCCTTTCGGCCATTTAGAAATAATGATAGGTTTTGTCCTCCCATCTTGATGTAAACCTAAGCCACTAGGTCCATTATATCCCTTACTCTGCATTATGGTAAAACATTTTTCATATTGATCTATAGGTATCTGAGCAAGTGGAGGAGGTTCTTCATCATCTTCTTTGTATATCCAGGAGGGGACATCATCTTCGTTGATGACTTCTTTGCTTAATTCTCCCCATTTTGTGAATGTTGTTGTGGGAGGGATATGTATGGTGACCACTGATTGTCTCCTATCTGCTACAGGTAAACCATAAGATTTAGGTGGAACCAAGTGACTAACACAATAAGATGTCTTCATGTGATATTCTCTAGAACCCTTGTCTTGGATCTCAACCCTAGGAGTGGAAGGTAATGATGGTGAATTGAATGTTTTAGAGAGAGTGGATGGATCAACATAGTGAGATGAATTGGATGATGAAGCTTCTTGGTTTATTAGCACTTGGCGTTGGGGTATCTCTTGTAGATTGGTGCAATATTGAAATGGATGTGGGTCACCATCTATTGTTATTTCAGTGCCATTATAGGGAAATTTGAGACATTGATGGTAGGTAGAAGGAACTACCTTCATAGCATGAATCCATGGTCTGCCTAGCAGAAGGTTGTATGGAAGGGTAAGATCCAAGACTTGGAATTTTGTCTCCATGACTGTAGGACCAATTTTGATAGAAAGTGTTACCAACCCCTTTGATTTGCATTCTTCATCATCATAAGCCTTAATGACAATGCTTTTGGTTGTGTCCACACATGCTTCTGAGAAACCTAATGCCTTAACCAATTTTATAGTGCAAAGATTTAACCCTGCTCCTCTGTCTACCAGGACTCATCTAACTTTGGTTTTGTGAACAAGGACTTCAAGGTGTAACGGGTCATTATGATTTGTCTTATTAGATGCATAGTCTTGTTTGGAGAAAGTGGCATGATGATTATTGGTCAGGTATCCTACCATTTCCTGGAAATGATTGACATCGAGATCATTAGGGGCAGTGGTGCTTTGTAAGGCCTTGTCTAAAATGAATCGATGTTTAGGGGAGATGCGCAACAGTTCCAAGGTGGAGATTTGGGTTAGGGTCTTCCCCAACTGATCAAGTAAGTTATACTACAACTTGGAAGTTTCTGGTGTCTGATGTGATGGAGGGCCTTGGATAGTGATCTTGGTCTGGTGAGTGTTAACAATACACTCGGGAGTTTGATTTATGGAAATGGTATTGACTTGCTCATTAGCGGCCCGAAGGTGATTTATGATTTTTCCACTATAATCATGCTTAACATTAGCATAGTTGGCTGAAGTATTGGTCTTGTTACTCAAACTGGGGGCGTTTCCTTTCCCATGGTCATTAATGGATCCGAAAAGACCTTGTGATCAGTGTTCAAAGATGTAAGTTTCTGTCCACTGACTTCAATAGTTCTATTGTCGATAAAGTCCTGTATGATGTTTTTCAGTTGACGACAATTTTGTAGGCTATGTCCTTTGGTCTGATGGAAATCACAAAAGTCATTGTCATCCCACCAAAATGGTTTGAATTGCCCTGGATCGTATTGTATTGGCTCTTGAAGCTTTATGAGATTGTGTTGCAACAGTTGTTTGAAGATCGATTCAATGGGTTCTCCTAAGGGAGTGAACTCACATTTTGGAAACCTCCTCTATTGTTGTGGTCGCTGAGTGTTTTGGGTAGTGTTGGGGGTTTGATTAACGACATTGAGTGAGTTGGTAGAGGGGTTATTTCCTCTAAGTGTGATGATCAGTCTTGCATGTAAAGTTTTTGCATCAACCACCCCATCATTGGTAATGTTTTTATTCTGAGACCAAAACTTGTTTCTGTCATTGGGTATGTTCTACACATTTGGATTTTTGTTGGGTGTCTTAAGTTATCCTTTGTTGATGAGATATTTTTCTAGTATGATCCCCTTTTCCACTAGTTTTGTAAAGGATGTGCAACAATGTACCCTCAAGTCACTTCTCAATTTTGGGTTGAGGTTTTCTTGGAAGTTAGTGACCTTCTATTTCTCAGGTATCTTGACAGGACATCGATTGGCTATAGTTCTCCATCTCCGGAAGAAAGTGATAAAATTTTCTCCTTCTTCTTGTGTAGTGTGACACAAGGTTTCTTTGTTAATCTCATGGTCTATGTTAAAGGAGAATTGTTCAATGAATTTCTCAGCCAGTTTTCCCCATGATTTTATGCCGTAGTCAAGACCTGAAAACCATTCTAGTGCAATTCCAACAAGATTTCTTAGAAAGAGTCTCATAAGATAGGTGGGGTTGTAGGTGCATTTATGCACATCATATAAAATTCCCTTATGTGTTCGACTGGATTTCGCTTTCCATTGTACTTGGGAAAATTTGGTATGACATACCCATGAGGGAAAGGTGTCATGTACAATGATTTATCGAAGGGAAATGGGCATAAATACTTTGCTGAAAAGGTTTTCTTGGTTGACACTTCCACGTTATCCATTTGTGTTTGAAGTGCATGCATTTGTCTCTACATGACGTCAACTTGAGTTAATGATGTGTTGGTTGGATTATTTGGGTCTATGTACGTGTTTTGAAATCCAATGTTTTGTGATGGGTTTTGGTTAAATGTCGATATGTAAAGTGGATTTTGATTTGGAATGTTAGTGAATGGGATTTGATTTGGAATCTGTGAAAATGAATTTTGATTTGGGGTTTGTGTAAATGGATTTTGATTCAGAGTTTGTGAAAATGGATTTTGACTTGGAATATGTGAAAATAGATTTTGACTCAAAATTTGTGAAAATGGATTTTGACTTGGAATCTGCGAAGTGACGAGTCAGTTTCCATATTGGAAAGAGGGTATTCCTCCTATCTATGAAACCCTAATCTATGGTATAGTACAAGCAACATTAACACTGGGTATAGTGGTTGTCTGCAGAATAGTGCTTGTGATATTGACACTTGGAATAGGAGTTGATGTTCTAGATTTTTTGTTCCCAACAAGAGGACCAAAGGGATTAGACAATGATGCCCCTATGGTGAAATTTAGCCCCTGTGTCAAGGTAGGCGTACCAAATGGAGATGTGTGTATCATTGAGGCACTTTGTGTAGGTCCTCTAGATGGTATAGCAGTAGTCACTTGAGGTATAGTAGCACTAGTGGTAGTGGTGTTTGTTCCCTGGGTAGATGCATTTTGTAAGGTACAAATATCAAAACTAGGAGGTAGTTTGGCACCTTCTGCTAGCAATTTGGCTAAGTATCGTTGAGGATCATTTTATAGATAGTATTCTACAAAGGAAGCAAACTCAGGGTCCTATTCAAAAACATCTATGTCTTCCACTATAACACGTCCTTGTGTGTCTCTAGTAACAAATTTCTCTAACAAAGTCTTGTGAGGTCTAGATGAAGATGTCCTTGAAAGGGGATTTGAGAACAAATTGCTAAATTCGTTTGGATCAACCATATTTTATCTTTCTTTCCTTTTCGATCTTGTTTCAACTATGTAAAATAAGCTCAAAGTGTAAGTGATACAAAAGCTAAGTCTATGGATGATTATGAATCTAATCTATGTTTTTGGGATTTTTTGAATATAAAGGATGAATGTATGCAACTATTTTTTTGGTATTTTCTCTGCAAATAAGGCATGTCTAAAATGACTCTATTCTAGGATGACAGTCTCTAAATATGCAAAGGTTTAAGTGATCAATTTGGAAGATTCTAAAAGAGGTTATCTATCAGCTAAATCTTAACCCAGGTTTCAATTTAGTTTTGATAAAGAACCTTCATAGGACTAGGACTAAAAGATAAGGTGAGCTCCCAAACTAGACTGATGAGCTAGGACTCAAGTGTAGGAAAAAAGATATGATGACTAGGTTCAATGACATCGTTTGTTGAATCAAGGGTTTATTTGAAGCGTGAAAGGTTCCTATCTGAAAATCTGCAAACGATGATCTCTCTACAGGAAATACAAACCCCTAAGATGAAAGTGAGATGTACAACTAGGGTATCTATTGCTATGACTGGATGATTTCTAAAGGATGTAAACATGAAAATTTTGAGTGAAATTTCTACTTTCTGTCCAAGAATTAGTGAAAAAAGATAAGTCAGATACTAGTTTGACTATTTGCTCTTAGTCTATGAGAATAAATTTTGGATTTATGATACTCAGGAAAATGTGTTGCAAAATTTAATAGTTGCAGTTTTCTTTCTCAATTGTGATTTTTTGGTAAATTCAGTTTTAGGTATTAGACACATGCGGTTTTGTTTGCAACAGATGCGACTTAGGGTATCAATTGCAACTTTGTACTAATCAAATGCGGTTTTCAAGACTTTGATTGTGTACTGGTAAAAATAGGTTGGTTCTGTGACAGGGGCATATGAGTCATTCCAGACTGCAGATGTAGCTCACCTATTCAAATACGTCACAAAGTGTTTCAATTGTGGGTTTATCAGTAACAAAGGTAATGACAAACATGACTGAGATATCATATGTGGTTTTCTACTAAGCATATGCAAGCTATTCCGACAGATGCGACTCAAATTCTGGGACATGCAAATTTGGACTAAGTTTTTGACAGATGCGACAAACTCTGTAACAAATGTGACTCTAAGTATAGATAAATAGCATGTTTCTAATGAAAACCTTAAATTTTGTAGACAGTAAGAATGTACTAAAGTTCATTCACCTTCATAATTTATAGCAACTCTTACACAAAAAAAAATGCAATTCAATTTCCAAATATGATTTAAAAATAAATGCAGAATATAATTTGCACGTTGGAAAACACAATGTGGTTTTCCATTTATTTCATTCTGTACATTCAAAGTTACGTGGTGGAGAGCACAAGCTGGAATGTCTTGAAAATATTTTGTTAATTAGGTAGTAGGAATGTAATGAAAGGCACCATTTTATAAACACCCACTATTTTCGAACAACCATTAAAACTTTGAATGAGCTCAGGTTGGAAAACACCGTGGGAGGTGAGTGAGTGATTTATGAAACCTCCAACCCACACAATGTTGTAAAACCCTCTATGGATGCAACTAATCTCTCGACAAAACACACCTATGTACATTCAAAAATTCATAAAGACATACATAACAACATACATAGAAACATACATAACATGATGAGATGGCATAGTGCAAGGCCTGCCAAGACGGATGATAAAAGTGATGAAACTGACAAATGGGAGGAAATTTCACGATGAGGAAAGTGAGGAGGTGTCTCATCACATCGAATTACACAGAAATTTTTTCCCTTGTGCGAGAATCTATCCATTCACTGCGGGAGGGAAGGGCATTGATGTGATTAAGACATGCATTTTACATTGTAACAAGTATTGTTCATGGAAAACACTCTATGTTATGGGTTTTCTCATTCTACAGGTTGAAAGTAAATCATTGGAGAGCAGGGGGTGTTGTAGGCAGGGGAGACGGCCAAGCGAGTTTAGGTGAGGGGTTTCTAACCGTTGTATGTACATGTGCATCAACTCAGTTTTCCTGACTTACCAATTGGGTTGTTACGTCTAGAGGGTTTTACAACACTGTGTGGGTTGCAAATTTCTTAAAACTTAGTGTTTTCCAACCTCATTACATTCTTACTATCTAATTCACAAAAGGATTTCAAGGAAATAAAAAAACATACCAAATTGAGGTGAGGGGTGCGTAACCAATTGGGGTATTACTTGTAAAGGGATTTACAATATTATGTGGGTTGCAGATTTCAAAAAACCAATGTTTTACAACCTAGAATGTTACAAAACAGTATGAATGCAATTTAGATAGCACAAACAATGTGAGTATGAGTTGTCATTTTTAGAGCTTTTTTTTGGTGCGAGAATTAGAGACAGACTGTTGTGTGCATTTTTCAGTTTGGAGGAAGAAGGGGGAAAACATTGTGTGTGTGTGTGTGTGAAATGTCAGAATTGTTAGTAAATCAACACAAACACCAATGAGATGTATTATAGTAAAGATTTGAATCAAATAAACTACTCTAAATTGCAGCAAACAAATCTTTAAAAATGTTCCATTGTTCTCTATTCTCAAGGATTTATTAAACCATGTTGGCTCTCATATTTTGTATATGCACTATGGTTGTTAAAATGACAACTTGAGAAATGAGATGCTATTCAAAATGCAAGCCAATTAAGCTCCTATATGAAACTATGTGATGAAAGCTATGATGCTATGATAATGGAGATTATGATGAATGGATAATGTTGCTAAACTATGTGATACAAATGTTGTGATAAGAAAATAAAATGATTATGCATATGCTCAAATGATTAGTGATATGATAATCTAAAATGCAACTATAAAGCAAAACATGATTCTACAATGCTAACTATAAAGCTAAACATGATTCTATATGCAAATACAAAGCAAAACATGATTCTAACTATGGAATCCAAATGCTCCAATGCTCCAAAGCTATTCCTACATGATAAATCTTCTTGAATGTGGGATGCCAAATACTATAGCAAAGGGTTGTATTTATAGGCTTTTCCAAGCATCTTGTGATGTGGCAGGGATCAACAGTCTAGATTCAAACAAGAGGGATGAACGGTGGAGATGGAGAGAATCAAGAAGGATGTTCCCTTAACCAAATAGAACATGCCAAATGGATGAAGGAATCCCTTGACCAAAGACAACATGCCAAATGGATGGAGGAATCAAGTGTGTGAGAAAAAGACCATGTGTTTGAAAGTTTGTTGAAGAAGTGTGTGAGGAATAAGCCATGTGTTTGAAAATTTGTTGAAGATAATTCTAATTAAAAATTAGAATTATTTAATTTCATATTGTTGGATGCTATGGTTGTGTTGCTGATATGTGGTTTTCATTGATGTCAACACTATTAGCATTTGATGTATTGAAGGTTGTATATGTCGAGGATATTGAGAAAATTACAAAATAAAGTATTGCAAGTTCCTTGTTTTGTACATTTAAGATCAATTGTTGTGGACTAAAGGGTATATTTTTTAGTGTATCTAGTCCATCCTCTGAAAGTTTTAGAGGTTAGCCTGAAGATTTCTTCAAATTATGAAGATTTGTGTTCTGACAGTGTTTCTATGGTCTTTGTTAGTGTTCTTGATTAAAGTTGGTATAATTTTGGCAATTCTAGTTGCTGTGGATGTTTATCTATTGTTTCTTGGTGTTCTTGGATGTTTCTAGATCATGCTCTATCTTTGTGGTACGTCCACACTGATCGGTGTGCTCGTGGTTTGATATTTTTCTCTATATGTTCAATTTTTCAGCTTCTTGGTTGACATAATGGGTGTAATGTGTTGTGGATCCTTGGAGATTGAAATTTGAATGTTTGGCATGCTCGAGGATATTGTTTTGGGTCTTATCATGATATTAGCCGACGGTGTTTGATCCTCATTAAAAATTTATTTGTAAATTTGGGCTGACATTGAAAATATGTTTTATATTTCTGGCCGACTAAGTTGTTGATGTAATCTCATGTTGCATATATATAGGAGCAATTGTTTCATCAGTGTAAAGTGTGCTCAGTGTGATCCCATGTGTGTATGTGTGAATATCATTCAATTTCAGAGAAAAGTGTGAAGAAGATTGAGCGAAGTGTGAAGAAGTTTGAGTTAAGAGTGAAGAAGGTTTTTCTGTGCTTAACTGGAACTGTAATCAAGCTTGTGTAGAAGCTATTTTCTCTGTTCACATTTTGGATGGTTTTAATCCAAACCTTTCTTTGGACAGTGAGCTCTAGGCAGTGTGCCTGAATGCATGTGCATTCCTATTATATCTTTCTTTATACTTTTAACAGCGTATAATATTGTGGACTAACCTCCACTGTTGATTTTCACCTAACAGGGTTTCCATGTAAAAAATCTGGGGGTTCTCTGTGTTTTTGATGTGTTGAATATTTATGGTTTATTGTTTATTCACCAGATTTGAGATAAAGTTAAATAAAGTTTGAAAAGGTTTAAATATTCTATGACAACTGATTCACCTCCCCTCTCAGTTGTTTGTCCTTGTTATTCCAATAGTTGGTATCAAAGCAGGTTCCTCTGAAGAAGTTTAAAAGCTTGAGGTGATCTGAGATGGCATCATACAAGAAGGACAATCCTAGATTTGATGGAACAAATTAATCATTGTGGAAAGCTCAGATGGAGTGTCATTTGAAGTGTATTGGTGAGCCCTTTTGGAAAATTGCAAAGAACATATATGTTATTCCTCAAAATGGTCCTTCCACTGCTGATGAGATTAAAGAGGTTGAGAATAATGTCAGGGCTACGAAAGCTTTGCTGAGTGCTTTAATAGATTCAGAAATGAAAAATGTGTTAGGCTTGAAGACAACTCATGAGATGTGGACAAAGCTAGAAACTTTGTAAGAAGGAGATGTGCATATGAAGATGGCTAAGCTACAAATTTTGAAAGGAAAGTATGAGAATCTAAAGATGGGTGAAGATGAAAATATTTCTTCTTTTATGCAAAGAGTAAATGAACTAGTGACGGGTATTAGATGTGCTGGTGGTTCCTTGGATGAGCTAGAAATTATGGCTAAAGTGCTCAAATCATTTCCTCCCTCCTACAAAGCAAAGGCTCATGCTATTGAAGAAACCAAATCATTGACGAATGTGACAAGGGATACATTGATTGGTAAACTTGCTGCCTTTGAGTTGAGTGAATTTGGTGATTCTATTCCTAATACTGAAACTGCGTTTAAGGCTACTATATTCGGAAGAAACAAGCAAAGATATGATCTAGGAGAGAGTTCTAGAAAGATATTCAAGTATGAGGAAGAAATGAAATAACTTGAAGATGAAGAAAGAGAGGTAGAAGAGTTTGAAGCATTGATTGTAAAGAAAGAAGATAGACAAGGTAAGTATAAAGGAAAGCTGCCTATCAAATGTTTTTCTTGCAGTAAAATAGGTCATTTTGCATCAAGGTGTCCTAAAAGAGTTCCTAGATCTAAGCCTTATAAATCTATATTCCAAAAGAAATGTTACTTTGCTGAAGAAGGTGTGACTGATGATGAGTCTGATAAAGATAATGGAAATGAAGATGATTGGGTTTTCATTTCTATCAAGGATAATAGTCCTGTGGCTATTGAAGCTGCTAAATTTGAGAAATCTCTTGCAACCCGAATTGAAGAAAAGGATGTGTGGGTCATTGACAGCGGATGCTCACATCATATGACTGGTGACAAAAGCAAATTTGTAAGTATAGAGAAGTATGACGGCGGGGTTGTAAGATTTGGAGATAACAATGCTTGTGTGATTCGTGGCAGAGGATCTATTTGTCTTGGTGGTAAGCATAACACTGATGTTGTTCTTTATGTTGAAGGCTTGAAGCACAACCTGTTGAGTGTTGGAAAAATGGTGGACAAAGGTTATGATCTTCAGTTCAAAGATGGAAGATGCAGGATATATGGAAGTTCTGGAAATGTAATTGCCTCAGGAAAACAAACAAAAGGTAATATTTTTCACCTGAATGCTGCTAGTGAAAGTTGGTTAATTGCTTAAGTAGATGAAAGCTGGTTATGGCATAGAAGGCTGTGTCATGCGAATTTTGATAACATTGTCAAAATAAGTTCCACTCAAGTAGTAAGAGATCTACCTAAGCTAGTGAAGCCTGCTAGCACAATTTGCAAGGAGTGTCAGATGGGAAAACAAACTAGAATTTCTTTTCAGAGCAAACAACATCATTCAAATGGATTGGTGGAGCTAGTACATACTGATCTATGTGGTCCTTCCAGAGTCAGAAGTCTCCATGGTGAAAGGTACTTCATGCTGCTTATTAATGATTATTCTAGAATGATATGGGTTGCTTTCTTAAGAGAAAAATGTGAAGCATTAGAAAAGTTCAAAAGCTTCAAATCTATGGTAGAAAATGAGAAAGGTCTGAAAATCAAATGCTTAAGGTCAAACAGAGGTGTTGAGTTCACCTCCCTGGAGTTTAATTCTTTCTGTGAAGAGCATGGAATCATAAGATAGTTATTTGCTCCCTGAAACCCTCAACAAAATGGTGTTGCTGAGAGAAAGAACATAACAATTTTGGATGCTACTAGAACAATGATGATTGAAGGAAATGTGCCTCACATCTACTGGAGTGAAGCAATAAGCACTGTTGTGTATACTTTGAACCGGGTAAATGTAAATGGTAATTCTGGTAAGACTCCTTTTGAACTATGGTTTGGTTATAAGCCTACTGTTAAATATTTCAAGATCTTTGGAAGCAAATGCTACATTAAGAGAGATGATGATATAGGAAAGTTTGATGCAAGAAGTGATGAAGGAATATTTCTAGGTTACTCCATTAGAAGCAAGGCCTACCGGTGCTATAACATAAGACTGAGGAAAATGGTTGAGAGTGCAAATGTCAGAGTTGATGAGGATTCTGCTAAATCATCTAGATATTGTGGATATGATTGAGATGAAGACAATACAAACAAAGGGAAGAATGTTCAGACAAAAAATCAACTTCAAATTGTGCCATATGTTCTTGTAAGGCAACTTCAATTTTTTCTGGTAAATCAAGAGAGTCAGGAAGCAGAGACAAGTGCAAGTGCAGAAGAAAGAACAAAAGAATCAAAAGTTCAAGAAAATCCTAAAACTCCGAGGTATGTAAAGCTAAATCATTTTGAAAATTAAATTATAGGAGATAAGAATAAAGGAGTGCAAACTAGAAGAAAGATTGCATAAGAGTATTACCTGATTTCCAAGATTGAACCTAAAGATGTCAAAGAAGCTTGCAATGATGAACATTGGATGGAATCTATGAAGAAAGAACTAATGCAAATTGAAAAGAATGATACATGGATACTTGTTCCCAAATCAAAAGATAAAAATGTAATTGGTACTAAATGGGTCTTTTGGAATAAGCTGAATGAACAAGGTGAAGTGGTTCAGAATAAAGCAAGAATGGTATGTAAAGGGTATGCACAAATGGAAGGTATTGATTTTGAAGAAACCTTTGCCCCTATTGCTAGAATTGAAGCTGTAAGGTTATTTCTTGCTCATGTTGCATACAAGAACTATAAAGTCTATCAAATGGATGTGAAGTTAGCTCTTCTGAATGGTGAGCTAGAAGAAGTATATATTGAACAACCTGATGGATTTCAACTGACTGATAAGGAAGACATGGTTTGCTAATTAAAGAAAGCTTTGTATGGACTCAAGCAATCCCCCAGAGCCTGGTATACTAGATTAGACAAATACTTACTAAAGCTTAGATTCAATAATGGTATTGCTGACAACAACTTATATTTCAAATTGGATCATGATAAAGAATTAATTATTGAGGTCTTTGTTGATGACATTACTTTTGGAGGAGATAATCTATGTATGAGGTTTGCTGATGAAATGAAGAGTGAATTTGAGATGAGTATGATTGGAGAAATGAAGTTCTTTCTGGGATTGCAAGTTACTTAGTTAGACAAGGGGATCTTCACATCTTAGTCCAAATATGTGAGAGAACTGCTGAAGAAGTTTGGCATGGATGATTCAAAACTTGTTTGTACTCCCATGGTAACCGGATGTAGGTTGACACAAAATGATGATTCTCCTAAGGAAAATCAAACAAGATACATATCAATGATTGGTGGATTGCTCTACTTAACTTAGACTAGACCAGACATTATGAATGTTGTATGTATGGTTGCTAGATTTCAAGATGATCCAAAAGAATCTCATGTGACTGCTGTTAAGAGAATCTTCAAGTATTTGAAAGGAACAGTTGATTTTGGGCTTTGGTAGCCTAAGCATGACGATCTTAATTTAAATGCATAGACTGATGTGGATTGGGCAAGAGATGTAGATGACAAAAAGAGTATTAGTGGTGGTGCTTTCTTCCTAGGGAAAAAGATGGTGTCTTGGTTGAGTAAAAAGTAGAATTCCATTTCTCTATCTATTGCTGAGACAGAGTATATTGCTGCTACAAATAATTGTACTCAAGTGATGTGGATGAAACAAATGCTAAAAGATATCAGAGTAGTATATGATGAACCTAAATTGCCATATATTGTGATAACTCAAGTGCAATTAACATATCAAAGAATCTAGTGCTACACTCTAAGACCAAACATATATCAATCAAGTTTCACTTTATGAGGGAGAAAGTGAGTGAAAAAGAAGTCAGACTGGAGTATGTGCCTACGAAAGAACATATTGCAAATATTTTCACTAAGCCATTGCCAAAGGATACTTTTGAGTATCTCAGAGGGATGCTAGGGGTGATTATCCCTCTTGATATGAACTAGGATGCATGAATATGCATCAATCCGTCCATTTCACGATCATATTCTGATCCAGATTGATGTTTTCGTGGCTACTACTCAGGGGGAGTAGGCAAATGTGTAGATATGTGGTTCAGAGCTTGTATGTGGAAAGATACTGTTTATCTTTTCCATTGATGTCAAAGGGGGAGAAGAGTCATGTGAAAAACTGTGGCGTATTTGCAGTAAAAGGTCTTGTGGGGAGAAGATCTTGCAGAAGAAGTCAAGGAAGAAGAGTCAGAATCTAAGGAGGACTAAGTGTTGATTAAGAGTTGGGTTGATGGTGTTTTTCACATCATGTGTTGCCATCAATGCCAAAGGGGGAGATTGTTGGATGTTGTGGTTGTGTTGCTGACATGTGGTTTTCATTGACGTCAACACTATTAGAATTTGATGTATTGAAGGTTGTATATGTTGAGGATATTGAGAAAATTGCAAAAAGAAAGTATTGCAGGTTCCCAGTGGAACTGTGAAGGTCATGAAGGTGTTTTGTTCTGTATGTTGAAGATCAATTGTTGTGGATTAAAGGGTTTATTGTTGAGTGTATCTAGTCCATCCTCCAAAAGTTTCAGAGGCCCGCATGAAGATTTGTTCAAATTATGAAGATCTGTGTTCTGACAGTGTTTCTATGGTCTTTGTCAGTGTTCTTGATTAAATTTGGTATAATTTTGGTAATTCTAGTTGCTACAGATATAATTTATTTGTTGTTTCTTGGTGTTCTTGGATGTTTCTAGATCATTCTCTATCTTTGTGGTATGTCCACATTGATTGGTGTGCTCGTGGTTGAAGATTTTTCTCTGTATGTTCGATTTTTCATGTTCTTGGCTGACATAATGGGTGTAACGTGTTGTGGATCCTTGGAGATTGAAATTTGAATGTTTGGCACACTTGAGGATATTGTTTTGGGTCTTATCATGATATTAGCCGATGGTGTTTGATCCTCAGTGAAAATTTATTTATAAATTTGGGCCAACATTGAAAATATGTTTTATATTTCTGGCTGACTAAGTTGTTGATGTAATCTTGTGTTGCAGATATATAGGAGTGATTGTTTCATCAGTGTAAAGTGTGCTCGGTGTGCTCCCATGTGTGTATGTGTGAATATCATTCGATTGCAGAGCAAAGTGTGAAGAAGATTGAGCGAAGTGTGAAGAAGTTTGAGTGAAGAGTGAAGAAGGTTTTTCTGTGCTTAACTGGAACTGTAATCAGGCTTGTGTATAAGCTATTTTCTCAGTTCACATTTTGGATGGTTTTAATCCAAACCTTTCTTTGGATAGTGAGTCCTCTTTTGTATTTGAGCAGTGAGCTCTAGGCAGTGTGCCTGAATGCATGTGTATTCCCATTATATCTTTCTTTATACTTTTAACAGAGTATAATATTGTGGACTAACCTCCACCATTGTTTTTCCCCTAACAGGGTTTCCACATAAAAAAATCTTGGTGTTCTCTGTGTTTATGATGTGTTGAATGTTTATGGTTTATTGTTTATTCATCAGATCTGAGATTGAGTTAAATAAAGTTTGAAAAGGTTTAAATATTCTGTGACAACTGATTCACCCCCCCTCTCAGTTGTCTATCCTTGTTTTGCCAACACATGTGACCTTGGTGAGGTAACATGAAAAGTTGTAGACACGTGCTTGAATTCCAAATTTGGGATTAGTGAGAATTAAATTAAATAAAACAAACTTTAGAAATTCGTTTATTTAATTAAATTAGAGGAATGTGATTTTAGATTTGGAGAATTAAAAGATATGAACTATATAAATAAATTGAGAATTTATTTATACATAGATGGAATATTAATTAAATAACTAGAATTTAATTAATTAAATGGCTTGACCGATTTTAGGTGTATACATTGTGTTTCATGTCTACACATTGAAAGCTGGAGGTTGGAGTGCACGTGTAGGAGTTGGAGGAGAAAACCAGTGTTTTGAAACCTGAAATTTTACAAAACGGTATGAATGTAATTTTAAAGATAGTACAAATGTAATGAAAAGCACCTTATAACAAATCTTACACAAAGTAAAAATTGTGTTTCTATTTCTTAATATGATCCAAATATACATGCACAATATGATTGCAGGTTGGAAAACACAGTGGGAGGTGAGGTGACAACATGATTTATGAAACCTCCAACCCACAAAATGTTGTAAAACCCTCTACACACTGAAGCAAAATACCTTACTAGGTGTTTACAAAACAATGCCTATCACCACACTCCTATGGTCTAAATAATTTTTTTTTTTTCAATACATACAATACTGTTTTGTAAAATTGTAGGATGCAAAACACTGTGTTTTAGAAAACCTGCAACCAACCTAATGTTTCAAAACCATTTAGACAATAGTATTTGAGGGAAATTTAGGTGTGTTTTGTCTATTGCTTTACATGAACATTTGCGACTCCATTATGTCACTCACGCACCCGTCCCCAACAAACTGCAAAATGAAATGTGGAAAATGGTGACGTTTAGGGCATTTTGTTTATTGCTTTTTTACTTTCCCACTGACCAGACATCCTTTTTTAGTGATGGACACGTGACGGCACACGACTAACCGTCTGTCAAGTCTTTTTGTCGGTGCATTTTTTCCACCGCAGGGGATGTGGAATGGGGGTTATGATATAATGTTACATACATAGGTTCGTTTTGTCTACACTTTAGCTTCTCCCCTAATGGTATACTATACCAGTATTAAAGGCCGATTCATATGATATACCAGTATTTAGGGGAACAACTGAGAGGAGATAATGTGTTTTCCAACACTGTAAATAATGTGAGTATTTTATTTAAACACAACAATGGAAGGTGTGGTTTTGAAGACATTCATACTATTTTGTAACATTCCATGTTGCAAAACCATACGTGTTAAGAAAAAAGCAACCCACTGTGAGACAACCCCTTACATTTAAACAAGGAGATTCAAATAATTGAAAATCCACATTGTGTTTTCCAAATTACAACTATTTTGTGCACTTTTTTTTCAATCATCCGAAATTTAAACACAACAATGGAAGGTGTGATTTTGATGACAATACTATATTATAACATTCCATGTTGCAAAAATGTACATGTTAAGAAGCAAGCAATCCACTGTGAGACAACCCTTTACATTTAAATTGAGAGGCGACAGTGTGTTTTCCAACACTGTAAATAATGCGAGCATTTTATTTGTTCCAATTAGATGACGAAAGTTAAATGCCATTGTGACTGTAGAAAATAGTTGTTCAAAATGAGGATGTCAATGGGAAAATAAAAGATTTTGTTTGTGTGTACGGTTTTGGGTTTTCTATCCATTCCAAATTCTAATTTTGAAAACCCGCCGGCTTATACCCCACATTGTGTTTCAAATGAAATCCCGTTTTGACAAGGAATAACATTTATTTTCTCGTCAATGAAAACCCATATTTACAACGAACAACCAAAAGGAAAAATTTAGATACCAACACAAAAACCCACAAAAACACACAAAACACCCCTGCATTTCAAATGAAAATCCCTTTATTTTCCCGTCAATGAAAACCCATCTTCAACCAATAGCCGTTCAATTCTTCAAAGTGAAATTTCAAAACCCTCAAAACAAAAAATCATAAACAACTATGCATTTGAAATGAAAACTCTACACACAAACAAAACATTTTATTTTCATTTCATAGAAAACCTATTTAACAGTCGTGCTTCATAGTTCAATACTTCACTGAAACCCATTTAACAACCCTGCTTCATAGTTTCCAGAATGGCAAAATGACATATACAATGGTGGATATACATACCTGTTGGCGTCGCACCTGTCGAATGCATTGCTCTTGTTCGACCTCCATTCCATCGCTCACGCTCCCCAACAAACTGCAAAATGTAATGTTGCAAATGGCAATGTTTAGCTCTTTGGACGTGGCAAAAATGTAGACAAAACACACTTATGTACATAAAAAACCAAAAGTTTTTACTTTGGTTCGTTCAGTTGCCTGCAACTCCATCTCATCACTTGCGCATCCCTCCCCAGCAAACTACAAAATGAAATGTCAAAAATAGCCACATTTAGGGCGTTTTGTCTACCTTTTTGACTTTCCTACCGGTCGTGCGCCCTTTTTTGGCGATACATGTGACGACACGCGGCTAACCATCCATCAAGTCTTTTCGTTAGTGCCTTTTGTCCAGCGCGTGGGATGGGAGATGGGGGGTACGATATAATATTACATACATAGGTGCGTTTTGTCTATCTTTTAACTTTTCCCCACTTATTACTATCATTATTTTTTTAAACTAAAATAAATTATTTTTTAAAATGTTCTCTATATCTTGTATTCTTTCTGTCCATATTCCTAAAGAAAGTTTATTGTATTTATTCCATGTGCAAGCCGCCCTTGTCGAGGGGGTCAAATTTTGATGACGTGGATTGGTAGAATGGGCCAGAATGAAAGAAACAAACATCAAAGGCTAAATATATATTACTAAACAATTCTTTTAATCATCTGCGCAAAATTTATCTTAAAAAAGTTGACCGTAAAATACTGTTAATATGAATTCATTTATTGAACGTTTAAACGAAATGATATGGCAATCAAATTAATTAATATAACGAGCTTTCCGCGTAGGCCCCTCTCTCCACAAAATTTCCGACTTTATACGAAAATAGTACTTAAAACTATCGAAGAAGTACATTTAAAACTTAATCAAACAATAATTAAAAATTCTCTAATAATTACGTGAATTGATATACCACGCGAAAATGCTCTTGCTTATTTATTCAACATTATCTTTTATAATAATGTTTCTGACGATTCACCCAAGATTTATGTCATGAGATATTAATAAAAAAAATAAAATTATCATGTACAGTTTGTGAAGGTTAACGTTTGGATGATTGTTTAAATTTGATCTTTCTAGAATTCTTAATTCAATATTAAAAATAAAAAATCCATAATAGATGTCAAATATAAATTGCCTGCTTTATCCGAAATCGAGCATTTCATTCCTATCCTTACAAAACACAGAACAAAAATGTCGAAATTTTCATCCACCTTACACGTGTCAAATATAATAGATGTCAAATATAAAACACACTTAAACTTTACACGTGTTCAATAAAGGATGCAGTCCAGTCTTCCATTTAACTCCCCCACCAGGTTTCTGTCTTTTGACAGCTGTACGTGGAATTAGAATGATCGTTGTCCAATCATTGGCCGTTAAAAATGCCTAGTTGTACATACGTGGCTCACGGAGTTTGTGAACGACGTGAGTTCCCGAAACTTTTGTAGAAAATTTTAACTGAAAACAGTTGCGAAAAAGTCTGTCTGTTGACGGAAGCTAGAAGCGTCTGGGCATACGGAGACCAGCGCATTTCACGTGTTATTGGCACGCAACAGGCTCTGCAATAATTCGTTGCCGTGCTTACATTATTATTTTTTATTCGCTATAAATGCAATTGACGTCTTGTGATTAATTGGCAATGATGGAGAATGAGAGAGAGGATTTGAGGGAGAGCCTCCTGAGAAGTGATGAAGGGGGGAGGCGGAGCTTTTGGTCCACTGTTCAGTCCCAGGCAATTGCGATAGGTTTGACCCGGAGGAATGTAGCCATTCTTTCGGGGCCTGTGGCCTGTGTATTGGTGTTAAGGTTTGTGGACATAGGGGACAAAAGCGGAGCCATGCTGGGAGCGCTGTGCTGGATTTTTATCTGGTGGATGACGGAGGCGGTGCCCATGGCGATCACATCATTGGCGCCTCTGTATTTATTTCCGCTGCTGGGCATACACAAGGCGGACTCCGTGGCGAGATCATACATGAACGACGTGATAGCGCTTGTGATCGGGAGCTTCATTCTGGCAATTGCAGTGGAGGAGTATGGTATACACAAGCGGCTGGCACTGCATATGGTGGTTGCCTTCAGCGGGAAGAAGGTAAGCCCGCCCCTCTTGTTGCTCGGTTTCTGCGGAGCAACGGCCTTTGTGAGCATGTGGATGCACAATGTGGCAGCGGCGGTCTTGATGATGCCTGTGGCCACCGGCGTGCTGACCCGGCTAATGGGCGCCCAGGGTTCTTCTTCTTCTTCTTCTTCTTCTGCAATTCCTATTTCCGGAAAAGACAATAAGGGCTGCGAGGAAGATGGGTTAGTTCAACTTCAAGAAGAAGAAATAGTTCATCGGGACTTGGTTATGTTCTGCAAGGCGGTTGTGCTGGGTGTGACATACGCTGCGGCCATCGGGGGGATGTCCACGCTTACGGGTACTGGTGTGAATCTGATTCTTGTGGGGATGTGGCAGAGCTATTTTCCTTCAGCCGAGCCCATTACTTTTATGGACTGGTTTCTCTTTGCTTTTCCCATGGCCTTTGTGCTATTCCTCTGCCTCTGGGGGATTCTCTGTGTCTTGTACTGCTCTAAAACTTCTGCAAAATCCTTATCTGGTTCCCTCGACAAGTCTCACATCAAGATGGAGCTCGAAAGCCTAGGCAAGCTTAATTTTCTCTTTTCCTTTCTTTCAATGCCTAATTAAGCTCAATTTTCTCTTTCTGTTCAATTCATTTACGAGTTTCATTGCCGATGGATTGACAGGGCCAATGTGTTTTGCGGAAAAGATGGTCCTCTCTCTCTTCTCGGTGAGTTCTGGTTATATTTTGATGCCTCAAATTTCTAAATTTTGTAGTGGAGGCTAAACTTGTGTGCATGATTTTGATGTGGGTGGTGTCACCGGATAAGCAGGTTCTGATAATATTGTGGATGACCAAGAGCATAACAGACGATTTTCCAGGATGGGGGGATCTTTTTCGTGGATATCCCGGTGATGGAACAGCTAGCGTAATAGACCCTCTATATTCCACGCTCTTATTTGTTTTAGTGATTCCCCTTCCCTCTCCTAATGATACGGAGATCTCTCAATGAACAGGTGATGGTTGCAACACTTCTGTTTATCATTCCGAGCAGGAAATCTACGGGTGAAAAGCTGATGGATTGGAATAAGTGCAAGAAGTTGCCGTGGAACATCATTCTGCTCCTTGGTGCAGGTATAGCTTTTGTTGCCACTTCAATAATACTCCTTTCTTCTGCAACTGTTTATCCCAGCTTTTAATTAAGAAAGCCACAAGTATCGGTTTTATGTTGGGGGTGGTTTCCATTGTAAACAGCCGGCATGCTGACCTGCAATTTCATTATCCAGTGGCCACTACTTTGAAAGATGCTCTTTATATTTTTAACTAAAAAGGTTAGCTTTACTTTAAATAATTCGACTTACTCTAAACAATTCTGACTTTTACGTTAAGTTCTGGCACTACGTTATGTCTATCCTTGTCTCCTAATCAATTACCAGTGTACATGTGAACAATAGAGAGGAGTACTTACTTTAAATAATTCGACTTACTCTAAACAATTCTGACTTTTACATTATGTTCTGGCACTACGTTATGTCTATCCTTGTCTCCTAATCAATTACCAGTGCACATGTGGACCAATTCGTATGCATTATTGTGAACAATAGAGAGGATTACTTTGTACTAAATGCATTATTGTGAAAACGACAAATAGGCCTAATGCGTATAAGTTGAGAATCAAAACACAAAACCAAATGGGATTGGATGGGTTTGGATTGATTGATACATAGAAACGTACCCTAACTGTTTAAAGGTGGGAAATACGGGTGGTGCAGGTTTTGCTATAGCAGATGGCGTGAGGAAAAGTGGATTGGCAGCTTTGGTGTCAAAGAACTTGGAGTTTTTAGAATCAGTACCATATCTTGCAATAGCACCGGTAGTTGTGTTGTTGTCCAGTACACTCACAGAGTTCACATCTAACAATGCAACGACAACGTTGTTTGTGCCATTACTAATACAGGTTGCATTGTCCATGCATCTTCATCCTCTGCTTCTGATGATCCCTGGTGCCATTGGAGCTCAGTATTCATTTTTGCTGCCCACTGGAACTCCTTCCAATGCAGTTGGGTTTACAACAGGATACATTGACATTAGTGACATGCTCAAGGTTGGAATTCCCCTCAAAATTGCAGGGATCGCCAACATATCCTTCTTCATGCCCTCCCTTGGTACGTCTCTGCAATTTTAGTTTCTTTTTCTCATTTTTTAGTGAGCTAAAATTGACTTGAGTTTGAATGGTTCTGTGCAGGGGCCTACGTATTTGGAACGAAGACACCCGTGACATAGAGAGATTGGTTAAAAGCTTTATTCTTTTTTGAAGTGGGACAGCGAAGGATTTCCATGTTTTTCTATGAACACTCCATACGTCCCCATCATGGCGTTACATCAGAGATCAAGCCAAACAAAACAATGTAATTCTGCAACGTTAAAATGGGAAAAGGGTACGTAGTATTTGAGGGAAAAAATTGTATGATACAAGATTTTTTCGAGATCAAACTGAAAATCTAAGGCATGTAAATATGTTGGGGATTTTAGCATATAAGGATTTATGATTGTGTAATTCATGATAAGGTTCAATTAAAAAATGCTGTTAAGAATGTATATTAGATTTGACTCTTAACCTACTTAAAGAATAGAAATCATTAAAAAAGGGTTTGTAAGAAAAATAATCAAAATGTTGCTTTCAGGTTGGATGAGTATTTCTCTTTCAATGAAATTAAAATTGTTATTAATTCTTTTAGCAATAACAAAGCTTCAAGAGTTGGTGGTTTACCAATAGAGTTTTATATTTATGCAAAAAAAAAAGAAAAAAAAGAAAAAGATTTCTCTCTTTTTATTGTAGTTGTAGGTAAAGAAGTCAATTCAATTGAGACTTCGGAAAATAATATAAATATATAAATAGAGGGATAATAAAGCTAATGCCTAAGGAGGGAAACTCCTCTTTAATTTAAAATTGGAGGCTAATTACTTTGTTAAATATTTATTATAAGAGTTTGACATAAATGATTACTAATAGACTTAAGGAGGTTCTTTGTAGTATATTATACCCCTCTTGAATTAGTTTTTGTTAAGGCCTGAGCTTTATATTAAAGAATCTCTTGACAAATTGATAAGGGATGAATTGAGTGAGAGGCTTAGGTTAGAATGTTTGTTATGAGATATATGGATGAGATTCTATTTGGGATGTTATGAGACCTTTCAGGTTTGGTGATATCTTCAAAAGTAATGTTGAGTTGTTTTTTTAGAATGCTTTTACTCAAGTCAATTTCAATGGGGTTGTTGTCATCCCCATACTAGACCATTCTTTAGATTCTTCCCTCTTTGTTATTGCTATTGAATCATGTTTTAGACATAATTGTCTAGGGTCACCCTTTATAGGTTTATCTTTGCTAGGTAATGGGAGTTTGATAGAATGCTAATTTACTAATGAAACTACCTTGTTTCTTGTGCATGACAAAGATAAATTTAAAAACTAAGACAAAAAAATTCAAATTCTATTGTAATGCTTCTAGATCCAAAATTGTTGTGCATACATGTGTTATCCTTAGTAGGAAGGAACATCCTCATAATTGGCTTGTAAATGATGGAGAGAAGTGGGGGATCTCCAAATAAGCATGTGAGATATCTTGGAATTCATTTCTCCTTGAGTCCTTGGCTAAAGGTCATATGGGTATGATTTATAAATAAGATAGTTATGAAAATGAATAAAGGGCATACTAATTTCTTTCAATTGCTAGTAAGTTTCAAGTGTGCTAAAATGTTTTCTTCTCTTTTTGGAGTATATTTTTCCTTTGTTTTCATAGTCTATTTTTAAAATATGATAATTTTAAATTTTGGATATAGACTTCCTTTGGTTTGATGGGAAGGCAGGTAAAAGAAGGCATGCGATCAATTTGGATTGGTGCTATAATTTAGAAATATGGGAGCTTTGACCCTAAATAATTTTTAAACTCAAGGGGTTTATTTAGTTGTGAAATGAATTCAAATCCTTTAGTGGCTATGAGCTATGAAAAATTCTTGTGAGGCATACCACTTGTAGTGATTTTCTTAAATTTAAGCCTAAAGGACAAACCGCAACCTTGTAGACCTTTTTATTGGGAAGTTTAAAAACCACACGAGTGGATCCATGTTGTTTAGTTCAAGTTGGTAGGCATGAGAATAAGTGAAATATTTTGTGGCGAAATGGGATATTTCAAATATCAAAAATGATCCCCTTTTCCGCTTTATGCCTATATGGTGCCCTATTGAAATTAATGGCAAGCCTCTTTCTTTGCATAAAATATGATCTTCTCTTAGTTGGTATAATGAAGGAATATGAACTTTTAGTTACATTATTAATCAAAATGGTATTATCCCTTACAATTCCATGAATAATTACCTTTGACATTCTTGAATCTCATAAAAGAACATTTTTAAAATAAATAATGTTGTTGGGTGTTACAATAGTCCAGTTTTGGAGAGCAATTATGATGTCTAACTTTAAAGAATTTTTCTAGAATGTGTATCATATGATATCCAAATTTGATTATTTTCATGCTCACTTTAATGTAAGGAAGCTAAGGTAGTAGAGCAACCTCCTACACTAATCTTGAGAGGAGGGTTATGCAAAAAAAGAAAAGATCTAAACAGTTAAATAAACTTAAACATAAGTGACATTCATACCATGACAAAGTGATTTATGTGGGGAAAAACCTTTTGGGAGAAAAACCCCACACTCTAAAAATATGCTCAATATATTATTCAAAAATCAACAAGATTACAATATAATTGCTAAGCAAGCTTTCTCATAGGAGTATCACCAACTAGAGATTCAAAGGAAACTCAATAGCTATAAGACTCTTAAACAAAACCTCCATCTTGTGCAACTAATATATAGGAGATACAATACATGAAATCATCAAACGCTATTACAAAACCATGAGCTAAAACCACCTAAAAAGTGGCGCCCATCCTTATCTCTAATAACAGATGCCTATGATGTGTCAAAATAGACACCACCACATGTAGCTCCCCTTTACCAACTCATTTATGCGTCCAACACATTTTTACATCTCCCATTTCAAGAAACCCAACTTTTGGAGGCCATAACTTTTGATCTAGGTGTTCGATAAATGAACCATTTGAATTGTTGAAAATATTGTGAAGCACTCTATCAAGTTATAACCAACTACATTGATTATGACCACTTTTGGGATTGAAAAATGCCTCGAAGGCCTTCAAACTAGACTTTGAAACTTAAAAAAATGAGAACTTTAATATCTTCAAATCTAGACATGATCTCACGACAAAAAATTATGAGCATACTTATTTAGCCAATCTATGCTCAATTGTAAACTTACTATAAATAGGAACCTTGTGTAATTACAAGGTTGAGACACCATTTTCCTAACATTTAATTCACTTTGGGGGGTTAATGATTTAGAGGCCATGTGGACATCTAAGCTCAATAATATTTGGTCTAAGATTCTTGGCCTTAAAAAGAGTTTTTTAAAATGGTTTATGTTATGTAGAAATCTAGTTGTAGGGGAGTGTTTATCTATTGAAAAAGTCATTTTTGGTTTATCGGGATAGGGAGTCCATTAAGCATATTTTTTTGTTACACTTTTGCTAACTTGGTCTAGGAATTGTTCTTACCTATTTGCTCTTTAAGTGGGTTGGTGGTAAAGTTATTTCATGGAAGGATGTTCTTTTTGGTTATATTTAAAGACCTACTAATGTCTCCTCAATTTTTTTTGGCAAAATATGGTTAGTTCCTTTCATAGAGGTATTGCAGTTTATTTGGCCATGCTTAAATGAGCATATTTTTAAAGGTGAGTGTAGGAGTGATATTGTCTTCTATAAAGAAGTCAATTTCCCTCATTTTATTGTAGTCTTGTGAATATGTTAATAAGTCTAAGGAGAAAATCCAACATATTGTTGAGAACCATTTGAAGGGTAAGGCAAAGGAGAAAGTTATTTGTGTTGTTGGGGACCATTATTGTTGCATATTGTGCTAGTAGTTCTATGGATATTGCATAATCCTCTTATAAAGGTTATGTCATCTCCAAATATGAGGATTTGAAAAAATTCCCATCTCAACTTTTCTAGATTGGTGAATTAGAAAATTCATGTGTCAAGTTTAGTTCAAGACTTGGTTTGTACAATTGTTAGCATCACTAAAGTTGTTTAAATAAGATTGAAAGGCAAAGAAGAAGAAGAATGACATATTATGGTTTCATATTAGATCTCTTTTTGTGTTAGACTATATTTCTTGTTCTAATTTGTAATGTAGCTTGTGCTTTGAAACTATTGTTTTGTTATTGATGCTATATTCACTATAATTATCATAATGTTGATATGTAATTGCTATCATGATACTATTTCCTTATATGACGAAGTGAATTGATATAATTAAGTTATATTGGTGGTTGAAAACCTTGTTTGGGTTTGCAATGGGTTTTCTAGTCTTAGTCATATGTGGTTAAATGTAGGAATATTTGTAATTCAAGAATCTTTGGTCACATTGATGCTCATTTATTATACGATAATTAAATAGAATGCATATTTAATAAGCCTCAATTAATTTAGATTAAGTAATGAGAGTTGTGGGTATGGTAATTGACAATCATATGTTAATTTAGGAAAGTAAATGCAAAGTGGATAGGCTACTTAGCTCTTGGCTTAATGATGAAAAATGAAATTGATGTGATACTTATTTTTTTTGTTCTCAGAATTGATGAATGACCTTCTTTGTT
>VDFB02005334.1:0-27739 GCA_007258455.2 Sequoia sempervirens
GATAAGTTGCTACCATATAAGAACATGGTGGATGATTATAAAAAATATTTTGTGTCAATCAAGTTTTCACAAATATCAAGGATTGACAATAAAGCTGCAGATGCAATGGCTACCATTGCTTCTTTATTACAAATATCAGAAGATCAAACCAAGTATGAATTCTTGGTGGAACAATTGTTTTCTCCTGCATATGATAATCCTGAAACCCAAGTTATATGTCATTTGACTGGTTCAGATTCACCATTATATGGCAAGACTTATACCTACTTGAAAGATAACATCTTGCCTTCAGATTTATCCCGCAACCAAAAATGGAATTTCATTCGCCAATCATCCCGTTATACTTTAATTGCCAATATCCTTTATCGACGTGCTCTTGATGGTACACTCCTTAGATGTCTTGAACGCGACGAATCTGAAAAAGCCTTACAAGAGGTTCACGGTGGTATTTGTGGAACTCATTCGAGTGGTTTGACCTTAGCCAAGAAACTTGTCAGAATGGGATACTATTGGCCTACCATTGAGCAAGATTCTTTTAATTTTGTCAAGAAGTGTTCTAAATGCCAGATCCACGGGAATCTTATTCATGCACCTGCACAAGAACTGCAACCTTTCATTTCGACATGGCCTTTTTCTCAATGGGGATTAGATCTTGTTGGTAAAATACATCAGCCTAAATGAGTGAATGGTCATAGAATTTATCATCCGCGACTCACGGAGTATTTTACAAAATGGATTGAAGTTGTTCCTCTGACAATAGTGACTAGTAAACAAATATCTTCATTTATCCTGAATTACATCATTTGTAGATATGGAATTCCTAATTCTATCATTACCGATAATGGAAGGCCTTTCAAGAATCAGGATGTTGATGAACTTTGTGAAAGATTTCACATCCAACACAGGTTCTCTACACCTTATTATCCACAGGGTAATGGACAAGCAGAAGCTTCTAACAAAACCATCTTGAAGATATTAAAGAAGACAGTGAATGACGCTGGACATGATTGGCATGTCCAATTAAACCCAGCTTTGTGGGCATATAGAACCAGTGTTCGCACACCAACAGGAGCTACACCATATGCTTTAGTCTATGGAGCAGAAGAAATTTTACCATTAGAAGTTGAAATACCTTCGCTTAGGGTTTCACTTAAGGGATTGATAAATGATGAAGACTACAGAGTTTCTCGCCTTCAAGAGCTCGAACTGTTAGATGAAAGACGTCGACATGCAGCTGATCATTTGAAAGGTTATCAACAAGTTATGTCTCGTAGTTATAATTACAGAGTTAAACCACGGACATTTCAAGTGGGTGACTTAGTTTTGAGAGAAAATCCACGTAATCAGCAAGACAGAGAAAAGAAAGGGAAATTTGAACCTAACTAGCTTGGTCCATTTGTCATTATAGCAGCATACGGTTCTGGTGCATATCAGTTATCCACATCAGAGGGGGACTTGTTTGAAGAGCCAATCAATAGTATTCATCTAAAGAAGTTCTATGTCTAAAAAGTCCTGAAAAAAAAATAAAAAAAAATAAAATAAAATAAAAAATAAATAAATAAAAAAATAAAAAATAAAAAATAAAATAAAAAAAATCAGAAAAATCTTGAAAAAGTGCAATAAAAACAAGTAGTGAAAACCTGGCAAACAGGCGTTACTTGTAATCAAAATGGGCTCCTCCATTTATTAGTTTATGTCTTGTTTTCACTTTCGGTATCATCCATCCGCATCTTTCATTTGTATATATCTTTCATTTATCCATATCATGTAGTGGGAATCTTTAGGTTTCATCATGGCTTGATGAAATTTGTACATATCTTTTATCTTTAGGTTGTGTTTACATTGGGGGCAAAACGCAGAAACATACAAGAGAGGGGCAACGAGCTTTCAGAATATCACAAACAGACAAAACACAACAAACATTGTCGTATCAAATCAATCACAAACATGTTTATACCAATGGAAATCAAAACAAAATGATCCTAACAATTATTGAAGTGAGAATATCAATGATGATAATTAAAACTTGGATGATCTTAATCTGAATAAATGTTCGAAATACTTTAAGCAGGATTTGAATGGTTGTTTGATTTTCTATCATATCTCTGGAGCGATTCGATGATGTACTGAACTAGAAAAGCAAGGAAGGAGTATGATTTTTCTTTGTCTGCTGTTTGCAAGGACATCATTAGTACTATGCAAATTGGTCCAAGACATGCTTTACTATGTATCATGGATGACATTTCGGAATTTGCATGGGAAAAGGATTAACTCTTGTCTATTTATGCAAGCAATACTCAGGTCATCTCGGTTCAATTATACCTAGATGCTTGTATTATCTTGCTACATCAAAATCATGAAAGCAATACTCAGGTCATCACTGGTGCTAACATACCCTTTGATGCTTGTATTAACTTTCAACATTTCAAAGCTCTATGATGATACAAAAAGCATGAATAAGCTCTCCAAATGGCAATATTGTATGAATGTCCTGCATGGTTAGTATAGATTTGCATTCATGTTAGAATTTGCATTTTGCATTTATAGATTTCTAAAAAGCTGGCAAAGAATCAAATGGTTTATATCTTTTCAAAAACATGACTGAGTATATTTTGATATTCACAAAAACATCATTTCATATATTTTTAATATATATTTGAATTAGAAAATCAAAGCATACATTACATACATCATATACATCATACATTCATTCATCAAATAAATTTCATCTCATACAATCATGTATATAAATATCATAAATCATGAAACCATCATATAGTACACATCATATGGATACACATCATATATCATGTACAATCATCACTGCATTTCATATATCTCAAAAATGAATGTCAAAATGTACAAGGATGTCAACTACAAATGATATAATATCATCAAAAATGTGATCATCTCACAGTGTATACAAAATGTCTCAACAGAATATAATGAAAAAAAAATCATATACAATGCACTAGGCAGAGCTATCCTCTGATGGAGCTGGCCTAGGACCTGTACCACCTGCCCCTGATGGACCTGCTCCGCCTGTCCCTGGTGGCCCTCTAGGAGGTAATGGTTGTGTCACACCCCTGCTAGTAGTACGAGAGCGACCATGGGTAGAACGTGATTGAGTGTAGCTCTCTCTCTGCTCAGGTGGAACTGCATAATGATATCTAGTCCGATAGAACTCTGCCTCTCGTGTGGCTCTGGTAACCTCCCTCATCATGTCGCCTGGAAAAGTGCTACCTGCTACTCTCTGTAGGCTATCTGCCAAGGCAATGGCCTGCTCACCTCGCTGTCTAGCTGCGTCTCTCTCAGCAGTAATCAAAGTCACCTGACCCTACAGTTGTGAAATCAAGGCCTATGCCTGTGATAGCTGAGCCTGCAAGCTCTGTACTGTACTCTGCAGAGATGATATCTGACTAGCTACTGTCGGATCTATGGAAGGGGATGGATCAGTGTGCCTCATCCGTGGTCCACCTCTGCCACCTCTGCCTCCTCTACCTCCTCTGCCACCTCTCCTACCGCCTCTCCTGCCACCTCTATCTCCACCCCTACCATCACCACCATCATCTCCATCTGAGTCATCATCTCCACTACTCTCCTCGTCATCACTGTCCTTTGAATCATCATCTCCTGACTCCGAGTCCCTCTGTCGACGTCTCTGAGCAATAATAGGAGCAATGGCCTCATCAGGATCAAACATACGTGGCGGTGGATGCTCTAGGACATACTAAATATACTCTGGTGTCGCCCCTGCATCAAGAACATCCACCCAGTAATCCCACATCTATGCTCCTAAACTGGTGAACTCTACCACCGCGGCCTCATAAGAAATCCGTGGGCCCCACACTGCAAGCTCTGGCTGTCGCCGCGCATAAATGGATGAACCAACAGGCATACCCTGAATCCGACCAAACTGTCGCAATACTCGCCCAGCAAGAAATCTCTCAAGGATCCATGTCGTCCGACCAATCAAAAATCTCGAAGTACAAATATATGGCATCTCTCTCGCATCCTCTGGCCAGGGCTCACAATCCAAATATGGCCTCCAGCATACTGTATCCAAACTATCCAAAAGCTGCTGCCAATATACTAGTTTGCCCAGTCTCGGCTGAGCAATAATATGCGCATATCTCCATCTGTATGCTCGACCAGCTGGTCACTGTCCTCGGGTCAATGGACGTAAAACAACAAAGTGCTCCCATGCCCATATCTGTAGTAATGAGCACCCAACAGCAAAACTCCGGCCTCTACCATATACAATATGATGTAGCTCGTCATATAGGTGGGCTAGCATACATGTACCCCATGCATACCGTGTCCCCTGCATCACCATACTCTTCAAAACATGACCCCATCCAATCGCAAACCCCTTCGACCTATGGTCGGGGCACAACACACCTCCAATGAATCCTGCAAGCACAGCTGGTAATGGTGGATAGGTATCTGTAATCTCACCCCATGGGATGACATATCCGGAAATCTGATCATCTCTGAATATCCGTCTCAAAGAAAGAGTGCCTCCAACCTCTCGTCTATCAAAAACAACTATCTCTCCCATCACTGGGATCCGTAGGATGCGATATACGTCCTCGAGGGTCACTGTAATCTCGCCTGTCGGTAAATGAAAAGTGTTGGTGTCGCTATGCCACCGCTCTGCAAGTGTTGTCAATAGGGCCCTGTTGAGGCGAACCTCGGGCATATCAAGTAATGAACTCAAGCCGCAAGCATCAATCACATCTCTATCTGACTGTAACAAATGTGGAATCAATGTCCATGTGCTCGGAAAAGTCTCTCGTAACTGCAAGACACCTAGTCTCTCCTGTTCACATACATCATCAAAGCAACATCAATATCAAATCATCCTAACGTATCAATCCAAAACTGAATATCAGACTATTTGTTTTTCATTATCATTATGAAATGCGAATAATATCACAATCATGTTTGTTTTTAACAACCTTAGAAGCAAACGAATCAATCAAACTATTTGTTTTTCATCATCATGGAACGCAAATAATCAACATCAAGTTTCTTTCTAACAACTTTAGGAGAAAACTTATCTGTCCTATTTGTTTTTAACAACTTTAAAAGCAAATTTATCAGCTACTATTTGTTCTCCAACAACTTTGGAAACAAATTTATCATTTGCAACAACATAAAATCAAAGGCGCTACAAAATTGGTTAAATGCGCTACAAAATTTATCATCAGCGCTATAGAATTTAATGCGCTACAAAACATATTAATAGCGCTACAAAATCAATCATATGCGCTATGAAATATTTTGCACTACAAAATTTGTAAATGGCGTTGCAATAAATCTCAAATGCGCTATGAAATCATATGCGCTACGCAAATGATCAAATGCGCTACGAAATCCATCAAGGGCGCTACGATAATAATTGCGCTATGAAACATGTTGAATGCGCTATGATACACCTCAAGGGCGCTACGATATTGAATGCGCTACGAAAAGAATCGTATGCGCTACAAAAACCTTTAAGGGCGCTAAAACTCAATTTTGTATACTAAAACATTGAAAACGTGCGCAAAAACAAAATTTTCGAGAGACAGGGATTTACGGGACACATACCGAAGGTCCGTAGTGCGCTGGCCGCTGATGTCGTCGGATACGCTCGAAACGGTGCTGGTGAACTGGAAGTGCCATGATTATCAACTCAGAGCTCAATATTTGCAAATTTTACTAGGTTAAAATTGAAAATGACATGGAAAATGACATTTTTAACCTATATAATGGTAAAATTGGGGCATTTTTATCATATTTTCACATAGCAGGGGCATTTTCTTTATCAAATTTTCATTTCATATCTCTTCGGGTCAATTTCTTCAAATCATTAGTTTCGAACGATGAATCGACATCTTCAAAATCATAAAAATCAAAATATTTCACAAAAATCATAAAAATTCAAAAAAATTCATGAAAATTCAAAATCTTATCGATTCATCGTTCGCGGGGGCATATACATATCATTATTTCGACAGTCAACATTTGGGGCAAATTTTCAAAATTCTTTGAAGCAATGCGTAAAACACATCACTTCAAAGAGGGGCAAAATGTATACACCTTAAAATGGTCACATCACATTGTCTGGTAATTAATTAAATATTTTTAATATTTAATTAAAATCTTCGAATTCTATCTGCGTATAAATAAATTTAAATAATTTATTTATATTTCTTCATTCTTTTATTTTGGCTAAATAAATAAGAATATTTAATCATCTTTTCGTATTCATTTCTTAATTAATTAAATAAACATTACGATTTATTTATATTAATTATCAATAATCTTCGTTTGAATATCTTATTCAAATAAAGATTAAAATATTATTCTTCTTCTAAATATCATTTACAATTAAATATTCCAAAATATTTAATTATTTCCTCTAATCCAATTTAAATATTCATTCTTAAAATCATTTCAAAATTCTTCAAAAATCTATTTATAATTAAATATTCCAAAAATATTTAATTAAAACTTCTAAATATTTCATATTCTTCTAAAGTCACATCATAATTAAATATTTCAAAATATTTAATTAAATCTTCCATAGTATAAAAATAAAAAAATCAAATGCAATAAATGAAATTAAATAAATTTATTTATTTAATTTGGGATTTATCTTCAACTCCCGGGAAACAAACTGCCAAAACAGAAAATTAATTTTCTCTGTTTCTGTGCAGGCTTGTTCCCGTGGGTTGAAGACAAGAATCCATCCTTCTCTCCAACCTCTCAACCTCTTCCATCTTCTTCTCAACCTCTCCATCTCTCACCATTCAAACTTACCAGACAATCTCACAGCCGTAGATTCTTGCCAGCCGGGATTGAGCCTGCAAAAATCTATAAATACAACTGCCGGGAGCTCCAAATCATATAGAAGTTTTTAGCAGAGAAACTATAGTCAAATAACTCTTAAGCATCCATAGCATAAGCCTTTTTAGCATTCATTTTCATTTTATTTCATAGCATAGTAGCATATCATGATACATTTCATTCACAGCCCCTGTGTATAATCTACAGCCCCTGTTCATATCCGTTAAACAATTTCACTCCACCAGCATATAGAATAGTAGTTTTCATTTGTATACTCATTCTACAGCAGCCATTTGGAGGAGCTTACATCAAATCTAAGAGCAGCAACTTCAAATTCCTGGAGATAGAGGAAAATGGGACGGCTCTGAAGAAAACTTTGTTTGATTTGAATTCATTTAGCTTTTCTTTAGATTAAGGTTTCATTTAGTGTTTTGTTTTCAATTAGATTAACAATAAATAAACAATACAGCACTCATGCAATTTCTTTATTATTATTTTGGGCATTATTTGGTGAACATACCTTGGTAATTTTGGTTGGTTCGACTCATATCAAAGGCCACTCATCTACATCTTTTGACAACCATATTTTTGTTCTAAGTCAACATTATGAGAATCATTGACTCAAATTAAAGTATACATGGTGAGTATTATGAGTCAATAGTTTGGTAATTATATGGTCAAATTTTCATTTGGACAACAGATTCTAATTTCATAATGATGTTTACCTTGTCATTGCGGACTTCTAAGTCTTATCAAATTTTGAAAAAAAGGCATCAAAAAGTCTTTGATTCGAATGCATTGTCATTTGGAATGATTAGGGAAAAGTGTGTTTTCCTTGATCTATCTTTATGGCTGGGTATGGAACCCTAGCCATGTTGCCGCCATGTAAGATTGGTGCTTTGATTTCTTTGTTGCTCGTCACTCTCCAGCTAGTTGTAATGGCTATAATAGGTTGCTAGGTTAGTGTGGATGCTATGTTTGGTGTGTTTTTTGGCTGGAAGTTCGATTGAGGGTGAAAGAAAACATGGGAATCACACCTGGTCAGCCATGATTAATGGTATAGATTCACAATGGTATTTTTTTGACTTTGAATCTCCATATTCAAGTAACACATTTTATCATTCAATGATATCTTTCAGCAAAATGACATGTTACTGGTCTTCTCTTGTTCGAATCAGCAAGGTATCAACATCTTTTTTGCTTGGCTTGAGGAAATTTATTTCAGTTATAGCTGAAATAGATTATGGGCTGATAAAATAATAAAGAAATAAGTGGGCATCTCTGACAATCGTTGCATTATATGATTTTAGTCATAATTTTTTAGCGGTAATATTCATTTGAATATTTGGGTATTTGGGAATCTTGATATCAACCCATTTGCATTACCTTAAAACCATTATGGATGACTCTTAAAAGCAGAACATTCATTTTACAGTGAGGGTTTATCAGATTCTGACAATGGGTAGTTGTGCTCTTTGAAAAATTTGTCAGTTTCATTGGAAATATTTTCATTCATTGCATAAATTTTTGTTTTCAGCTTATGAGTATTCTGAAATAAAATTTTGAGAATATGGGTTATCTAAAAGTGCTTGAGAATGGTGTCTATATTGAGATTAATTGCATTTGATTAGGGTTTTTGTAAAAGAAATTGCAGATTTGAAAAAGATCCTTGATTTAGTCTTGTCAAAGCCTTGATATAACTCTGTCAAAGTTTTTACAGCCTATTGCACAGGCATTACTCTTGCAAACATTCGTTCACTGGCATCTTTTCCTAAAAATAGAAAGGAGGTTTCAGATTCTGCTTTGACCTTAAATTATTTGAAGACTCTTTTGAGAGACATGTTTGAAAATGTATATAAAAATAGTGTTGTGAACACTGTGATTCTTCTGGTTATTATTCTGAGAGATAGATATTTGGATGTATCAAGAAATGTATTGGAAAAACTCTATAATACAAAATATGAAAAATATGATGCGGAATAGTATTGTAATTCTTCTCTATGTAATATTTTAAGGATTTAATCTTTGGATTCTTAGGGTATTAGTTAGATGAGAAAACTGTGTTATATGATCTTAACTAAAAACAGAGAGGTCCTTTGAGATATTATTATTGTTTAGAAATATAATTTGAGGGGTTGGTGCTTCTTGAGTGGGTGCTAAAAAATTTAGCCTATAAGGCATTTTGAATAGTGGATTAAATTGATTAAGCTTGCAAGGCATTTCAGGAGTGGTTTTTATACCCCAGGAGGGTTTTCCACTCGAAAAAATCTTGTGTCTCTTTGTTCTTTCATGGTCTTACTACTTTACTAAGTTATTACTACTTTGTTCTCCGTTTGGGTATTACATTTCTCAATTCTATTTCTGAATGATTACATTCAATTTATGAATGCATTAATCATGTTAATATTGAGATCAAATCTGAGCTATGGTTTAATTTTATGAAAATTGTTTAAATCTATTTAGACACTGATTCACCCCCTCCTCTTAGTGTCATTTTCACTCCAACAATTGGTATTAGAGCATAGGGTCCTCTGGTAGGTCTAAACCTCCTAGGATTGATCCTGGTCTTGGAGTTTGTTTTAATGGCACAATCTCAAGAAGGAGCTTTTGTAACTAGAGCTCCATTATTTGATGGAATTGATTATTTGTTCTAGAAAATAAGAATGGAATAATTTCCTTTTTCTTATGATGTTGATGTTTGGAGCATTGTGTTAAATGGGTACAATGTTCTAGCCACAATACCCACATATCCTGCTGAGAAAAAGAGGTATGAAACTAATGCTAGAGCTAAGCATGCCATCTTTTGTGGTTTAAATAAATATGTGTTTATTAAAATCATGCATTGAAAGGAAGCTAAAGAAATCTGGGATAAACTTGAAACCATATACCAAGGGAATGAAAAATTCAAACTATCAAAAATCATTACTCTCAAACATCAATTTGAGGAAATGAGAATGAAGGATGATGAAAAAGTGGCTGAATATTTTCTAAGAATTGATGATGATGTTAATGCTATGAAAGGATTAGGATAAGAGGTTAAAGAGTTTGATGTGGTTACAAAGGTCATTAGAACCTTATTGACCAAACTTAAATCTAAGGTTTCAGCTCTTGAAGAAAAGAAACATTTTGATTAGCTCACCCTAGATAGTCTGCAAGGAATTCTTACTGCCTATGAAATGAGAACTAGCAAAAACAACTCAATAGGAAAAGAAACCACCTTTAACACTGAAAAGAAAGAAAAAGATGAAGTTAGTGAGTCAGAGTTGTCTGATTCTAAAGAATCCCACTTTGTTAGAAAACTTAAAAAGGGATCAAGAAAATATAAGGGAAAACTTCCCTTTAAATGCTTTAACTAAGGTAAAATAGGTCACTTTGCTACAAAGTTCCCCTATGATGATGAAATCTATGACAATGAGAAATATGGAAAATAGCCTAAGAATAAGGCCTTTAAACCTAAAGGAAATTTCAATTTCAAAAAGAAGAAGAGCTTGTTTAGTAAAGATGAAACTGAAATTGAGTCTGAAGATTCATCAGTAGAAGAAAATGAAACCTTGTTCATGGCTAAAATTACTCAGCAAGAAGATTCAAACACCATCGATATTGAAGAAGGTGAAGTAGATCTTGAAAGTGAATTGAAATGTGCTTTAAAGGAGGTCAGAAAAATCAAAAAACAAGTTATTTCTCAAGAACATAAACCTGATCAAGAAATTCTCTCTCTGAAAACTCAGCTTGAAGAAGCTAAACGAGTTAAGGACTGTCTTCGAGTGACTGTAAGCTACAAAGATCAAGAAATTCAAAAATTGGAACAAGAAATAGTCTGTCTTAGAAAGGAAATTGAAAAATATGAAAGCACTTTAAAACTTAATGAGATGCTCAGCAAGCAAAATTTGTATAAAGATAAAACTGGTGTTGGTTTTGAAAAGGGTGAATGCTCAATTGATAATGCAAAACAAATCCCCTCTTCTGAAATCAAGGGTTTAGGTCCAAATCACTCTGAATCTGGTAAGAATCATGTTTAGTCCATAAAAGGTAATAGAACATCATACATAGTCAATCCCTTCTTCTATGGTTACTGCTTTTTCTGCAAAAAAATTGGCCATAAAGTGAGCTCTTGCAGGCTTATGAATCCTAGAATACCTAGGTTTGGTCTTAGGCAATACTATGGTTTTGTTAAACAGATCAGATGTTTTAAATGCAATGCTTTGGGGCACTCTGTCAAATAGCACAAAGTTCATTTGCAATCTAAACAACAAAAAATAAAAAAGATCTGGAAGCCTAAGAATTTTAACAACATCGAGCAAACTATGTTAGTCCAAACTACCTTTCATTCCAAGAAAACGGATTTATGGGTCCTAGACAATGGATGTTCTAACCACATGACTGGTGACAAAGATAAGTTCATAAATATTGAAGATTATGTAGGTGGATATGTTAAGTTTGGTGATAATTCTGGTATACAAATTAAAGGTAGAGGTTCACTTCTTCTGAATGAGGACACCCCTATCTATAATGTATACTATGTGGAAGGTCTTAAGCATAATCTTCTAAGTGTTAGTCAAATATGTGACAGTGGATATCATGTTTTGTTCACTTCGCAGGGATGTGAGATTAAAAATAAGCTTGGAAAGACTGTTGTAGCTGGAAGGACTAAAGGAAATGTTTACAATCTTCTTGGCACATCAAAACATGACAATAATCAAGGTAAGTGTCTAATGGGCCAAATTGAAGAAAGTTGGTTATGGCATAAAAGACTAGGACATAAATTTTAAAAATATGGTTAGAATCAGTAGAAATCATAATGTTAGAGGTTTACCAGTCCTTAACAAGCCAGAAAATTTTGTGTGCAAAGAATGTTTAAGGGGTAAACAAACTAAAATCAGCTTCAAAACAAAAGAACATTCTTCATCAAAACCTTTACAGCTAGTGCATACATATTTGTGTGGACCAACTAGAACAAGGTTTATTAATGGTGAAAAATATTTTATGCTATTTGTGAATGATTATACTAGAATGGTTTGGGTCAAATTTCTTAAGCAAAAATCAGAAGCCTTTGAGAGGTTCAAAATCTTTTGTAAAATGGTTCAAAAGGAATCAGATCTGAAACTAAAATGTCTACGATCTAACAAAGGAGGTGAGTTCACCTCTCAAGATTTTATTGATTACTATGAACAACACGGTATTAAAATGTAGTATGCTGCAACTAAAACACCTCAACAAAATGGGGTAGTTGAACGTAAGAACAAAACCGTAAAATAAATGACTAGAAAAATGCTAGATGAAGCTAAGTTGTCCGATATGTACTGGAAAGAATTTGTTCATATAGTTGTATACATTTTGAATAGAGTGCAGCTTAGGGTGAAATCTAAGCACGCTCCTTATGAAATATGGTATGGAAAACCAACTTCTGTGAAGTATTTTAAATTTTTTGGAAGCAAGTATTTTATCAAGAAAGATGACAATAACCTTGGAAACTTTCAATCAAAGAGTGATGAGGGTATCTTTTTGGGATACTCAACTCATAGTAAAGCTTATAAATGTCTTAAAAAAAGGCTTAACAATATTTTTGAAGTTGTTAATGTAAAATTTGATGAGAAACCAC
Organism: Sequoia sempervirens; assembly: GCA_007258455.2. Taxonomy (NCBI): domain Eukaryota; kingdom Viridiplantae; phylum Streptophyta; class Pinopsida; order Cupressales; family Cupressaceae; genus Sequoia; species Sequoia sempervirens. The sequence goes on from VDFB02005334.1 coordinate 12,437, forward strand.
ACTTAGACGCCGAATCTTTATAAGATAATGAGGAAGAAGAACTTGAACTTGAAATAAATTGAGGAGTTGAAATAGCAAGGCCTAATGCTGAATTAAAAAGCCCTAAAATTGAAGAAGCAAGTCCTGAAAAAGGTGTATCAAAAACTCCTTTGAAATCTCTAGCTAAATATCACCACAAAGATTAGATTATTGGGGATAAAAATGTAGGATTTCAAACTAGAAAAAAGGCTGTAGAATCTGAATGAAAGGCTCAAATAGCTTTCTATTTAGTTACTCAGTTTGAGCCTAAATTTTTTAATGAAGCTCTCACAGATTTATGTTGGCTCAATGTTATGCAGGAAGAAATTGATCAAATTGAGAACAATCAGACTTGGGAGTTAGTTCCAAGACCAGATGACAAGAATACCATTGGAGGCAAATGGATATACAGAAATAAGCTTGACGAAAATGGAAATGTTGTTCGCAACAAAGCAAGATTTGTCTGCAAAGGCTATGCTCAACAAGAAGGTATTGATTTTGGTGAAACCTTTGCACTTGTTGCTAGACTAGAATCTATCAGAATATTCTTGTCTTATTATGTTTATAAAAATTTTACTGTTTATGAAATGGATGTCAAAACTGCCTTTTTAAATGGCTACTTAGATGAAGAGGTCTATGTTGAACACCTTGAAGGATTTATTTGCAAAGATAAGCCTAATCATGTTTACAAGTTGAAAAAGGCCCTCTATGGCTTAAAACAAGCACCTAGAGCTTGGTACTCTAGGCTTGATAATCATTTGATTTCTAATGGCTTTGTTAGAGGAGGTGTTGACATCAATCTTTATGTTAAATCTGAAGGTACTGATATTCTGGTTGTTGAAATTTATGTTGATGACACTATCTTTGGCTGCAATAATGTTGCTTTGAGTAGAAAATTCTCTCATATTATGGAATTTGAGTTTGAAATGTCAATGTTGGGAGAATTAAATTTCTTCTTGGGTCTTCAAATCTCTCAACTAGAAAATGACATATTTCTCTCTCAAACCAAGTATGCTAAAGAGATGCTTAAGAAATTTGAAATGAATGAATGTCATCTAGTTATCACTCCAATGATTACTGGATGAAAACTTACTAAGGTTGATGATTCTCCTGATACAAATCAAACTGAATATAGATCAATGATTGGAAGTCTATTATATTTAACTACTTCTAGACCTGACATAATGTAGGCAGTTTGCACAATTTCACGGTTTCAGGCATCACCTAAAGAATCTCATGTCACTGTTGTTAAAAGGATCTTTAAATATATTCAGGGAACACTTGATTATGGTCTTTGGTATCCTAGAAGCAATGATTTTTCATTGATTGCATATACTAATGCTGACTAGGCTAGTTGTTTGGATGATAGGAAAAGCACGGTGTTGTTGCATTCTTTCTTGGTGATTGTTTAGTGGATGGCACAACAAGAAACAGAATTTGTTTCTCTTTCCATCTTGAAGCAAATACATTGCACCGCCAGGTGTTGTACTCAAGTACTTTAGATGAGTCAAACTCTATCTGATATGGGTATTGAAGTTCCTAAACCTGTTTCTATTCTATGTGATAACACAAGTGTGATTAATATCTCCAAAAATATTGTCATGCATTCTCGCACTAAACACATTGCTATCAAGATTCATTTTCTTCGAGAAAAGCTACTGGCTAATGAAGTCTTTTTATAATTTGTTGGCTCACAAGATCAGGTGGCTGACATTTTTACTAAGCCCTTAGCTAAAGAGTTATTTGAAAGGCTTAGACTTCGATTGGGAGTTATCTCTCAATCTTTACTTCTCTAATTTACCAAGCATCTACTTAGGGGGGACATGTTATAAGGTTTCCCACTCTTACATCTCTCCTGCAAACATGGTTGTTGCACTATTACTCTATTTGCAGTTGTTTTTCATGGTATTTAGCTGGCTTCTCAATTGTGTTTCATGGCAATGCACATTCTTCTCTTTTATTCTTTGTCATTGATGAAAAAAGGGGGAGAGTCATCTGTGTTTTTCCATCAAGGACAAAGGGGGAGTTTGTTGGATTAAAGTTGTGTTCATGGCTTGTTCACGGTTTGTCCTTGATGGAAAAACCACTTTCTTGGTTCTCTTGGTTTGACGGTTCATATTGGATCTTTATGCTTTATCATGATGCATCTTTGATGACAAGGCTTTCTATTACAGATGGTTATTTGTTATGATTCAGATTCATGTTGATGAGAATTCTAGTTCAGTGTTATAAGGTGATTATGATTATTGGACTGATAGTGTTGATAAGGTTCGGTTCAAGTTTTTCAGATGGTATTCATGGTGACAAGGCTCTCTTCAGCTTCAAATTTATAAATTTGTCACTTCACATGTTTAGGTATATTAATTCATGACATATACAGTTATGGTTTCAGTTGGTATGACTTATTGTTGATAAACATGGCACATCTCTTTAGTTCAGTGCTTCTTTATATTGCTCCATCTCAAGAAGATTGATTAAATTGTTTTAATTGCTCCATGATTCTAAAGCCAACTTGTTCTCACATTTTATTTCATGGCATTTATTGGCACTCTTTGCAATTTTTTTTTATTATTTTGGGCATTATTTGGTGAACATACCTTGGTAATTTTTGTTGGTTCAACTCATATCAAAGGCCACTCATCTACATCTTTTGACAACCACCTTTTTGTTCTAAGTCAGCATTATGAGAATCATTGACTCAAATTAAAGTCTACATGGTGAGTATTATGAGTCAACAGTTTGGTAATTATATGGTCGACATTTTCATTTGGACAATAGATTCTAATTTTATAATGATGTTTACCTTTTCATTGCAGACTTCTAAGTCTTATCAAATTTTGAAAAAAAGGCATCAAAAAGTATTTGATTCGAATGCATTGTCATTTGGAATGATTAGGGAAAAGTGTGTTTTCCTTGATCTATCTTTATGGATGGGTATGGAACCCTAGCCATGCCACTGCCATGTAAGATTGGTGCTTTGATTTCTCTGCTTCTCTTTACTCTCCAGCTGGTTGTAATGGTTGTAACAGGTTGCTAGGTTAGTGTGGATGCTATGTTTGGTGCATTTTTTGGTTGGAAGTTCAATTGAAGTTGAAAGAAAACATGGGAATCACACCTAGTCAGCCATGATTAATGGTATAGATTCACAATGGTATTTTTTTTACTTTCAATCTGCATATTCAGGTAACACATTTTATCATTCAATGATTTCTTTCAGCAAAATGACATGTTATTGGTCTTCTCTTGTTTGAATCAGCAAGGTATTAAAATCTTTTTTGCTTGGCTTGAGTCAATGTATTTTAGTTACAACTAAAATAGATTATTGGATGATAAAATAATAAAGAAATAAGTGGGAATCTCTAACAGTCATTGCATTATATGATTTTAGTCATTTTTTAGCTGTAATATTCATTTGAATGTTTGGGTATTTGGGAATCTTGTCATCTCATTTGCATTACCTTAAAACCATTATTGATGGCTCTTAAAAGAAAAACATTCATTTTACAGTGAGGGTTTATTAGATTTTGACAATGGGTAGTCGTGCTCTTTGAAAAAATTGTCAGTTTCATTGGAAATCTCTTCATTCATTGTAGAAATTATTGTTATCAACTTATGGGTATTCTGAAATAAAAGTTTGAGAATATGGGTTATCTAAAAATGCTTTAGAATGGTGTCTATATTGAGATTAATTGCATTTGATTAAGGTTTTTGTAAAAGCAATTGAACATTTGGAAAAGATCCTTGATATATTCTTGTCAAAGCATTGATATAACTCTGTCAAAGTTTTTACAGCCTATTGCACAGTTGTTACTCTTGCATACATTCATTCACTAGCATCTTTTTCCTAAAAATAGAAATGAGGTTTCAGATTCTCCTTTGACCTCGAATTCTTTGAAGACTCTTTTGACATACACACTTGAAAATGTCTATAAAAAAAGTGTTGTGAACACTGTGATTCTTCTAGTTATTATTCTGAGAGATAGATATTTGGATGCATCAAGAAATGTATTAGAAAAACTCTATAATACAAAATCTAAAAAATATGATGCAGAATAGTATTGTAATTCTTTTCTATGTAGTATTTTAACGAATCAATATTTTGATTCATAGGGTATCAGGTAGACAAGAAAACTAAGTTATATGAGCTTAACTGAAAACAGAGAGATGCTCTGAGATATTATTATTGTTCAGAAATATAATTTGAGGGGTTGGCGCTCCTTGAGATTGATATCTCTAAACGAGGGGTTCGTGCTCCTTGAGTGGCTGCTCAAAAAATTAGCCTATCAAGGATTGTGAATAGTGGATTAAATTGATTAAGCTTGCAAGGAATTTTAGGAGTGGTTTTTATACCCCAGGAGTGTTTTCCACTCGGAAAAATCTTGTCTCTTTGTTCTTTTATGGTCTTAATGCTTTACTGAGTTGTTACTGCTTTGTTCACCATTTGGGTATTACATTTCTAAATTTAGTTTCTAAATGATTACATTCAACTTATGAATGCATTAATCATGTTAATATTGAGATCAAATCTGAGCTATGGCTTAATTTTATGAAAATTGTTTAAATCTGTTTAGACACTGATTCACCCCCGCCCCTCTCAGAGTCATTTTCACTCCAACACCTACTAGCTCTAGACATAGGCCATATACAAAATACTCACAGTATAGGTAAACAAGAACTATGGTCACATTGATTCCAGAATCAGTGAATCAATTACAAACACAATACAAATAAATTGACTATTGTCATAGGAGGAGTGTCATCACAATGGTTGCATTGGTTATCCAAACAAGATCTTCCTAGGTCCTAGCACCCCTCTAGGGTTATCCTGGTAACCTCTTATGAACTACAGCCAACATGGACACTAGAGCAGAATCAATTATCTTTTGAGAAGACAAGATAATGATCGTGCCATTCTAGGTCTTCCTGACTCGTCTCAAGTCTAACACAAGCCCTTGAGCCAATGAGCAAGGATAAATTACAAAGTTAATGTATTAAGCTACCCATTCCCCTAAAAATAGGTTATTTAATTTCCACTAGTTAAACTGACTCCCACACGAGCTGTCCTGGGACCACTTTGTGTCTAGGCCCTCGTTGAAAGCCACTCGCCTATCAACAACACATAAACTCATACCACAACCGAGGGTAGACAGTGCACTAAAACTAACCACACATAATCAACACACCTCAAAAGGTAACATCCCTACGGATGTCCAATACATTATCGACCCATATACAATAAAAAATAGAACATAAACATTCATACACACAGGAAACAACCTAGCTGGCGCATTCCCAGAGTTAGATTGCCTAGTGGGTAGTGCCAGAGATAGATGTGGGGAGCATTGCTCACAGCACCCCAAGTGTGGATCACGATTGGTGTTTCACCCCAACCAAACCAAAAATGAAATTCATTTTATTTTTTTTTTCCATTTCTGATCGGCATTAGGTAATGGCGATTTTTCAATTTAAGCAATAAAAATTCCTACAAATTTTACATGTTTTAAATAAAACAAAATATTTATATATAATATATACATGTATATGTAAATATATATATTTATATATATATATATATATGTAATTAATCCAATCACTGGTTCAAGTTGAGAAAATAAATCACACAGAAAATTTTTTCTATAGGAAAGCTCAGAGATTTCATTTTCCCAGATAATTAAAAGGAATTGGGAAATCATAACAAAATGAATGTTTTTCTACAGAGATCTATAATTTCCTTTTGTATCAATCTATTTCAAATGATCAATTTACACAAAGAATTTTTTAAAAATTGTTTTCTACAGAGGTTCAACTTTCACGACAATCTTTTAAAAGAAAGAAACAAGAGCTTCTACAGTATTGAAAATATTTTCCTAAACATTTCCAAATTGCATTACAGTAATATAAACAACCTTTCAATTCAAAATTCACAAAAACAATAAAGGAACTTGTTCCAAAAGAATTGTTTCCCTAAGAATTGTTGCCGAGCTTCTCTGTAGGTTCAAAATGCCAATGTTGCCAAAGCTTCCTCTAGTAAATTTGCCACTTCCAGAAAATAGAAAAATACCATAGCCAAGAATGCTACGACAAGATTCTAAAATAAAATCCTCATAGAGATTCACAAATTCCTCACCAATTTTGAACCAAAAAACAAAACTCTTCCCGTGAAACAAATTTCTTCCCTTTTTTCAATATTTCCTTTGAGAATCCATTTACAACAATAAGATAACAAATTTCTAACTCACAGTTATCCCAACAAAATATCTTTTCCCTCAACAACCCCAAATATTTTCCAACCTCATGCATTTAAAATAAAATAAAACAATTAATATATTTCAACAAATTTAAATAATCTTATTTATTTAATTCCCATATAATTTAATAATTAAATTTTTTTAATAGCATAACTAAATTAAATTAATTTATTTATTTATTCTAAAGCCTTCACAACAATAGTTCAATTAATTAAATATTTAATTCAAGTACACATTTAATCTACCAAATTACACTTGCACAATAATAAAATAACTAGAACAACAATGATAAGGCTAAGACCAAAACTCAAACTAATGACACACTGTACTAGGGTAAAGGTATGACTAGGTAGCCCATTACTATTTTTCAATCATTAGTATTGAGTAGTGGACATGCTCAGACCTGTGAAACTAGGTGAAGCTGTTGTCTTGTACCTACAAATCTACAACACAAGCAAGAGTCGTACATGTATACAAATAGTAATTCATACACACTATGAGGAGAGAATCGTGGAAATCACAGGGCACTCACAAGCGAGTGATGCAATATCGTTCTCTTCACCAATACAATGACACATGAATTGACGAGATAATATATCAATTAAACTACAATAAGCATATGTATCAATGTCATCACAACTAAGCATCTATGCAAAACATAAAGCATATTAAAAATAATCACAATACATATAATGTGTCATCACATCAATATAGTCTATCATCGCTCCACTATCAGCGATAGAATAACAATAACATAAAATAAAGTCTAACAAAGAGTTGTCAAGAAAACATAACAAATCAGAGGGGTGTCACATCCTCCCCCCTAGGATCAGGCTTACTCCTAGAAGCCTGAGAACAAGTAAGGATAGACCTCCCTGATCTTGGTAGCATCTTCCTATGTAGTAGAAGTGTCATCTCTAGGATCCCACTGGACCCTCACTTGCTCAATATCTCAACCCCTGAGGGTGAGTCTCCTGTGTTGGGTAATGGCCACAGGATCCTAATCTTGGTTCTCGTCCTCTACCTGTGAAGTAGTCCAATGAAGGATATGAGAAATGTCTGGATGATAAGGTCTAAGTATAGAAACATGGAACACATCATGGATACGCGAGAGACTGGGCGGTAAAACAAGGTGGTAAGCAACTGGCCAAATCTTCTCTAGAATCTCAAAAGGCCTACAAAATGAGGTACAAGCTTAGAACCCTTTCCATAACGGATCAGACACTTCCTCCGTCGCACTCGCAAGAAAACTCGGTCACCTACAACAAACTGGCGATCCACACAGTGTGCATCCACATACTTCTTTTGTCTATCCTGTGCAGCTACTAAATGCTCTCAAATCTGAACCACTTGTTGCTCCATATCCTATAACATATCTGGACCTAATAAAATTTTGTCCTCCAACCTGTCCCAACTCAACAGAGTCTAACACATCCATCCATACAAGGCCTGAAGAGGTTCCATGCTAATAGAACTCTAAAACCCATTGTTATAATCAAACTCTACAAGATAGAGATAATCCCCCCATCGTGTCTACTAGTCCATGACATACATGTGAAGCATATCTTTGAGGATCTGATTGACCCTCTCAGTTTTTCCATCCATCTCTGGGTGATACACTGAACTAAAGTTCAACTGTGTCCCCATACAATGTTGTAATGATGTCCAAAGAGCTGAAGTAAACATAGGATCCCTATTAGAAATAATCCAATGCAGAATACCATGCAACCTCACCATAATCGCATCGTGTCATCGTGAAGAATTGGGTAAACCAACAATGAAATCTAATGAAATGATGTCCCATTTCCACTCAGGAACCAAATGAGGCTATAGAATACCAACCCGCTGGAGGTGTTCAGCCTTAACTCGCTGATACTACAAACACCGTGATACATAATCAGCGATATCTCGCTTCATACCTTCCGAGAAATAAAGCGGTCGCAGATTGACATACATCTTCTTCAGTCTAGGGTGAGCTGAGTAAGGTGCCTGATGTGCCTCTGTCAAAATCAAGGTACGAAGCCCTTCTAAAGATGGAACAAATATACCTCCCATGTATCTCAATAACCCATCTGTCTCCAAAGAATATCCTGACTACCTGCCATCCAAAGTCTTTCCTGACTCAATCTCAAACCTTACCTACTAGTACCAGCTATCTATAGGAAGTGTGGTAAGAATCCGACTCCTCAAATCCATAGTAAGAGTCATCTCAGATAGTTCATGCCTCTATCTATTGGGAGCATTGGCCACTACATTCTCCTTTGCCTGGATGTACTTCACCTCAAAATTGTACTCATAGAGAAACCCATCCATCGCCTTTGCCTAGCATTAAGGTTAGGCTATGTAAAGATATACTATAGACTTTGATGGTCACAATGTAACTCAAAATGATGCCCATATAGAAAATTCCTCCATTGAGTCAAAGCATGTACTACTGCAGCTAACTCCACGATCCTTGAGCTTGTGTGACCATTTAATGCAATGGCTTCGACCATCACTGCATCGATACCGGCTCCTAATCCCTCCTAAAGAGCATCGGCACATATAACAAAAGTCTCCTATAGGATGAGATTTTAAAGGGATCGATTACTGAATCAACCTCTCCTTCAATGTCTATAATGCAGCCTCGCTCTACTCTAACCAATCAAAATTCTTCCCTTTCCTCTGAAGAGAAGTAATAAGGTGTCCTACCCTAGACAAGTCCTAAACAAAACACCTGTAGTAACTTGCTAGCCCCATAAAGCTACGTATCTCTGTCACATTCGTGGGTACAGGCCAATCTATGATTGTCTAGATCTTTGCAGGATCCACTGCAATTCCCTCTCCTAATATAACATGACCAAGGTATTTGACCTTAGTTTTGAAGAACTCACACTTAGACAAGTTGGCATAAAACTTATTATCCCTTAGACACTACAATACCTATCTCAAATGTTCCTCATGCTCCTCAATAGTCCTAGAATAAATCAAAATTTCATCAAGGAATACCACTACAAACCTATCCAAGTGCGTGTGGAAAACTCCATGCATTAGGCTCATGAATACCGATGGCGCATTCGTCAACCAGAACGGTAAAATTGTGAAATCATAGTGGTTGTATCGTGTGCAAAATGTTGTCTTATGAATATCAGCCTCTATAATCTGCAACTGATGGTATCCCGACTTAAGATCAATCTTAGAAAATATTGTCGCACCTTTGACCTTATGAAACAAGTCATCAATCCTGGGTAGAGGGTATCGATTCCTGATGGTGACATTATTTAACTATTAATAATCTATGCAAACACGAAGAGATCCATCCTTCTTCTTCACAAAGATCACCAGTGCTCCCATAGGCAATACACTAGAGCGAATGAACCCCTTCTCTAACAACTCCTCAAGCTGTAGGTGGATCTCCTTAAGCTCCTGAGTCATCATGTGGTAAGGTGCTTGTGAAATAGGTTCAAAACTAGGTAAAAGATCCACCTTGAAGTCTATATCACGCTGAGGTGGCATCCCTAGAATATCCTTTGGAAATACATCCACATACTATTGTAGTATGGGGTGGCTATCTACAGACAACTTCTCCTCTCTATCCCCCATCTCCAAATCATCTATTGTAACAACAAATAACTGGCACCCTTGTCAAACACACCTTCTCAACTGTAAAGCTAAGATTATTCTCAAAGATATAGGCCTCTAGACCCCTACTAACTCTACCTCACTACCTGATGCATCAGTGCATAGTATCGACTTGCATCGATAATCAATCACGACCTTGTGAGCATCGAGCCAATCCATCCCTAGCACTATGTCATAAGAGCCTATGGTATAACTTGAAGATCTCGAGTGGTGTGGAAAGAACCAATATCTAGCCTACAATTCAGTACAAAGGAATGTACTGCAACCCTAGCACTAGATGCTAACTCAACCTGCCACTTACCCTCTTGCCTCACTACTCCCAGTTTATCATGTGCCACAACGGATGATGAAATAAATGAGTCGAAGGCTCCTGAATCAAACAATATGGTAACTTGGTTATCCTGCAACATACCTATAGTCTCCACCACTGTACTCTAGTGGTCATCTTGGTGGTTATCAACTGCAACAAATACATGTTGTCCTCTGCCTGCATCCCCTATAGTCAGCTTTGATACCACTGGCCTCTATGTATATGCTGATGTGCCCTTATTGGGACACTGCTGAGCTATGTGACCCTGTTGGCCACGGGTGAAACACTCGGTACTTCTACCATAGCCCCTACCACTAGAAGGTGCACTGGACTGCTAAACACTACCCCTTAAGGTAGAATAAGAACTCTACGCTGGCTGTGCATTACTAAAGCATTTAACACACCTCCAATTCTGATCACCCCTTGTTTGATATTTTTCATTCTGTCTAGGTGGAAAATCCTTTCGTTTTCCTTGAGAGTTATGGTACTGTCCACCCTGTGCTGGTATTTGTTGTGCCCTAGGTGGTCCAACTCCTTCCAGCTATCCACTGCGTGCACTAGTCCCTACGACTGAAGTGCTGCCCACCTGTACTCTAATATGACCACCTAAGGTCATAGACAAATTATCCTCAATAATTCTGGCCTTATCTACCGCCACCTCACAGGTCTTGGGATTGAAAACCCATACACCTCCACTGATTCAGGCATTTAAGCCCCTAAGAAAGTGTTGCACCAACATTCCCTCGTCGTCACCTATTCCTGCGTACTGTTTGAGCTCGTAAAAATGATGCTTGTACAACTCCACTAACATAGTCATCTGCTGTAGAGTATGGAACTCATTCCCACAGCGCTATCGCCAATGATCTAAGAGAAATATGGCACATAACCTCTCAAGAATCATGTCCCAAGATATGGTACCGATATCAATATGGAGCTTTTTCTCCTCCAATCTCCACCATGTGGAGGCAAATCCTCTAAGGTGCATAATCACACATCTGGCTCTAGTATTGCTACCATATGGGTGCATAGAAAATCATTTATTCAGGTTAATCAGCTAGGTCTCTGCCTCTAAGTAGCTACCTGATCCATCAAATATAGGGGGTTGAGCCCTAAGTAAATCCCTCATATGTACAGCTACAACTGCATCTGACTGAGCTGGTACATCCCTGTCTCTAACAACAATCTAATCTACCTCCTACTTTGGCCCAAGATGGGAAAGAGTCTCCTCCAATAACTAACGCAACTGTACGCCCTCGATCCCTGGTGGATTTGGATACTGAATATCACCTCCTGAAATGTTTTGAGAAGCCTATTGCTCCCCACAGTCAGAATCATGAGAAACATGTAGAAGTGATTATGTTGACTACCCCCGTGTCTGCCTCCATGACCACAACCATGGCCTCAACCTCTCCTAGGTGCCATGATCCTGCACAAACACACCAAGGTGTAAGACAAGATATGCAACTTAAATCCCACTCAAAAAGTTAATAGTTCCAACATTAACTTAGAGTACCCAGTGTTTAAACCTAGGCTTTGATACCAAGTGTAAAACCCCATCCCACAACCTTGAGGACAATGCAACACTACAGAAGCCTAACAAATTTTTTTTCCTAAAAAGTAAAACAAGATGAGTAAAGTTCTCTAATCTAACCACATACATCCTCTAGGCCATGCAACATGTCTACATGTAAACCCATTACTTATAAAATTAAACCAACCATAGCATATGATAGTTAAACCATGATCCAACATACATCAAAGCATTAAACCATTTCAAAATAAAACTAACTCATAGAAATGTATTGAACATAATTCCACAAATACAACACCACATAACATCCAATACACCATTAAATCCAATAATGAATAGATCATAAATATTATTACAATTACATCACAAAGGTTCACCTTGATACAAATGAGGTACCACAATTATACATAATGATCCCCAGTTACAATGAACAAAGAGAAGAACAAATCCAGAGAACCACACGAGCTCCTTGAACAAGAAGATCATGCCATCACAAACAGGAAGAGAACTCAACAATATAATACATAGGCTATCCAACCATATGGTACCCGTAGGCCCAACGCCCTTGCTAGGAGATAGTAAAAGGTAACCAAGACAATCCTACTACCTCTACACATAGGCCATATACGAAATACTCATAGTATAGGTAAACAAGAACTATGGTCACATTGCTTCTAGAATCACTAAATCAATTACAAACACAATACAAATAAACTGACTGTTGTCATAGGAGGAGTGTCATCACAATGGTTGCATTGGTTATCCAAAGGATATCTTCCTAGGTCCCAACCCCGCTCTAGGGTTATCCTGGTAACCTATAACGAACTTCGGCCCCACATGCACACCAGAGCAGAATTGATTATCTTTTGAGAAGACAAAATAATGACTATGCCATTCCAGGCCTTCCCGACTCATATCAAGTCTAACACAAGCCCTTGAGCCAATGAGCGAGGCTAAATTACAAAGTTAATGTATTAAGCTACCCATTCCCCTAAAAATAGGTTATTTAATTTTCACTGGTTAAACTAATTCCCACACATGTTGTCCTAGAACCACTTTGTGTTTGAGCCCTTGTTGAAAGCCACTCCCCTATCGACAACACATAAACTAATACCACACCCAAGGGTAGACAGTGCACTAAAACTAACCACACATAATCAACAGACCTCAAAAGGTAACACATCCCTACGGATGTCCAATACTGAATCCCAATACGTGCACTACCCAAGAAAACTCAAAGGGTGAACTAAAGTTACAACAACCGTTTCACATTTACCATTCTGGAAGACATAGATTTTCACATTAACAAATACTTTCCCCCTAGTACACAGTTACAAAACACTTGCTTTTATAAATACAACTTCAAGCAATTAACAAATTCTATCATTCGAATTTCCTAAATCCAAATCAATCAAAATCACATATTTAAAATAAACCTTTTAAACATAATTCCATTCAATAAATCCATAGCAATTAAAACAAAAGTTCAATTTCCAAATCCACAAATATACATAAAAACAAATCTCAATCTTACTAATAAAATCACTTCATTGTAAACTAACAACTAGTGCTTGCATGCACTTCACCATTTAATATTCCTTTAAAAATCATTTACTAACTTCTAATAAAACAATTTAAATAACTATATTTAAATAACTATATATATATATATATAAATATATACAATTATATATATCTAATAAATTATTTAATAAATAAAATTATATACATATAACTTATAATACATGTATATAATATATATACATTATCGAACCCAAATTAAATAAATAAATAAAAACATAAACATTCAATCAGTCTATCATGTGATTCAAAAAATGTGATACTGTTTGAAAGCTTTGGATATTTTTCAATCAGTCTATCAATCATGACTTTAGTCGTAATTTGAATAGAAAATGAATAATAATTACTTATTAAATTCAAATTAAAGCATAATTTATATTGGTGGAAAGCTGATAATCTCCTTTAAAAACCCTTTTTGTTTCATTAATTTTGGGTTAAAAAAAGTCGTCAGCCACATACCATCATGTACCACTACGACCCATCATGATCACGCACATACCCTCGATATTATTAAATTTTTGAATCCAAACCATGCATCACATTCTATGTTTTGCATACTGTAAGGATTTTAAAAAATAAAATTGAATTTCATAAAAGTCTTGACAAGTTAAGGTGGTCAGGACATACGATTTTATATTTTTTTAAAAGTTGTAATAAAAATTCATAGTGTAGTATTGCGGAAAAATTATAAAAACTATGCATCATTGAGACATCAGTCCTCTACTTATATATATAAAATCTTATAAAAAATATTATCATTCTATTGTGGTTATGGTGGTCAGAATGGACACTTCTTATTTTTAGTGAAATTTAAGAGACTCTTGCATTGAAATTTAAAATTTTTCACAAATAGATTTTTATTTTTTAAGTATATATAGTTTAAAAGTACATTCAATTTTCTATTGATTTTATTCTTACATATTTTGAAATAATATAGATAACTCATTCAAATTTTAAAGTCCAAGTTGCCTACTTTGATTTTCAAAATTTTTGCCTTAATAGCCTATTTTTTCCATGATGATCTACACATACCCAAATTAAAATTAAAAAGTACATCATGAATTAATTATTTAATGGCATAAAAATTTAAAAAATCATGAGTTAATTAATGTAATAAGTCAAATATAATTCTATCAATAGAATTAATATCAAATAGATAATATAATCAAATAACTCATACATTTCAATGTCATTGATGTATTCATCAACTTTTTAATGCGTATTTTTAAAACCTTCAACCATCAACAACCATTACAATGATCACTTTATGCCTTTAAAGGCCTTTACATGTCAACCACTGAATAACCACCTCTACAAATGAATTTTTAATCATTTATGATCACATGAAACATAAAACACACTAATTTCAAGGTTGTTAACATAACTATTGAAATGTTTTAATTTTTTGACCTTTCAAATGTATTGAAACTCCTAGGACACCTCTAAGACCATGCTAGTGGCTTGATAATAGCCTTATTATTGACATGACATTAACCTTGCACCCTTTTACATGTAAATTCTCCAATTTTCCTTAAAAAGGCTACAAAACTCTTTAGTGCAAGACTCAAACTCATAACTCAAAACTTCACCGAGAACATGAATAATAGTCTTGAGTGACCTTATTCACAATAAAACATTCTTGAAATTCCTAAACCAACCTATTGACCTCCCTAATTATCATCACATGATTAAGCATAGAAGATGAGGTGTAGGTGCTCCTGCACCACTACCCCATCCAAAATTTGTTCACATTACACAAAGCCACAATGTTCCTCCAAGATAAGCCAATCAAATCCTACCTTATGTGTCCTATTAATCAAATTGGAGATGATCCTAAAAATGACATTGTGAAGGGTGATTGGTCTAAAAAATCTAAACAACTTTGCAATTATTTCACTACTACGATCAATGTGTCATCTTTCATGAAATTTCCCAAAACACTATTCATTATGATCATATGGAAATTTCTAACTTAAGCTGACAATAGTTGTAAC